>ML782808.1:647733-690380 GCA_009831015.1 Picea engelmannii
TTTTAATATAATTGGATATGATGATATCAATTTCTAATAATGATTTTTTTATTAAAAATATGATATTATAATTAAAAATTAAAAATTAAAAAATCAGCTCTTGTTCTTTTAGATTTCTAGATGTACATTATGTATTATGTATGGAGTTTTGAAACGTCCTTCATACTTAGTTTACATTTAAAATTTTAAAAGAGCATTATAATTAACTGTGAAAATATGCATATTCTGAATCAACTCAAATGTTAATGCATTTCTACATACATGTTAATAATAATAATAATAATCTATTTTTAAGGTTATGGCCAAGCAAGACATCAAATTGGTGTATGAGACCTTCTTGTTTGTGGGACAAGGGACCCCCTCCACATAGCAATTTAAGTGTTAAAGTTTACGGAGGTGTGCATACCCTACCCCCATCTGGCTTTGAACTTGTAACATACACTAATTAAAAGTACTTACAAATATAAGAATCTTTACTACTTATGTGTGTGTGAGTATTAACCACCTTATTAAATTTCGTTACATTCCATTTCTTAATGTGCATACATGTTAGATAGTAATTATGAGTACCTAAAAATGGAAGAATCTTTGCTAAGGGTGAAATACATCATGGTTATAAATTTCATGATAAATAATTAAACATGTATTTTTATCATCATAATTAATAATAAAATAATCTTTTTAAACTGTATAATAATTTTAATATAAATTGTTTTTTATAAATTATATTTTGTTAATAAATATATATGAATTGAATATTGCATTTTATTCTATAATGTTGTTTCTAGACAAGGGAGCTTTCTGGCAACCTTACTTTTTCTCTGTGGCAACCTCAGTGAAGGCATGGCAGCTCATTATCTACCTCTGTAGTGATGATCACATGGAGAGTCAAGATTTTTCTATGGATAACATTAGGGTTTTAGATCACCATGTGGATGGATGGAGGTGGGTTTTAAAGACATAGATAATTTTTTTCCCTCTTTGAACACTCAGAGGACACAATGTCCGAAGAGTCAATTTTCGTTAGCCCCACCATCAACTTGCACGAGACTTCATACGCATGAAATGAAGGTTTTTCTATCCTAGAGAAGCATGAAGGTATGGGATCATTGAGATCCACGACTCTCTACATGGATCCAAACAAATGGACAAGGGTTTGCATCTCTGGGGTTTTGAACCCCAACAATACACTATCTCTACCCGAGGACCATCGGTGGATCCTTCCATTTGCATGATTTTAATCCGAGGTAAGTCGACTTGTGATATTCTCATAGCTTTCATCTCTGAATAGGTCAATTCTCTCTGAGGAAGGAAAATGGATGGAAAGGAGTCTGGTAGTAGGTTTATTGGTCGCAAGATTGGTTTTACAGAACTCCAAGGTGATGACCCCCTAGTTTCATGTGTGACTCCTACTCATAAAAAAATGAAAGGTGGTGAAAAGTAGAGGAGGACGGGTGGATTTAGTGGTTTGCGATGACCTCAAGGTAAGTCAAATTGATGATCTAGAAGGTTGTGTGATCATTAGGAAGTTTGGAGGGAGATGCATGGCAATCCGTACTATGGATTGAAAATAATTGGTCTTCACAACTGGGTTATACTCTGATTTTTCATATACTTTCTCAGGGCTGGATTGGGATCATTTCTAATTCTAAAGATGATGTATATCTACTCTTATTAGGTAGATGGAAATGGAATCACCAATATTTTTGTGCTCAACAATGGCATCCATTGTTTGACCTGCATAAATAATATTTGGTAAGCTTTCCCACCTGGATAAAATTGTTGAACCTCCCCCTGGAGTACTGGACTGACTCGGGTTTAAAGGCAAGGTGACACTCTAGGAAGCTTTATAGCTTTAGATGACAGCTATAAGCACAGATAATCAAGAACGGTGGCTCACATCTTAGTAGATATGGACCCTCGACAAGGGTTATTTGAATCTCTAGACTTGGTGGCGGGAGACAAAAGGTACACTTAAGTACTAGAGTACCTCAATATATCGTTATGATATTCTCAGTGTCATAAGGTTGGTCATTTACTTGCATACTATGATAAAATATTTATCATAAACTATCATGGGAAAGCTTGCGTAGACCTGGAGGCAATGAAAAATCTAACTATGAATTTTGAGGAGCATAAAAATCCCCCACAGTCAGTACCCTGTACAATCCACGGAGGGGTCAATTGTAAATTAATGGATGGTGAAAACAACTTTCTGGACAATTAGCGGAATCTTTTGATTGGAAAGATAGTGTGGCAATTGCAATATGTAAAGACAATTGCTACATCGAAATAGGATACATGGGAGGGTTTTGGAGTGGATTTGGAACTCTTGGCTTGTCAATGGAGCAAGCTAGAAGTTGTCTCGTCCAAATGTATAAGCACACATCCAGAATCAGATACGATCATTAAAAAAAATTCCCTCTTCCTTCTTCTATCATGAATAAGAAATAAGTAATTTTGTTTATGGTTGGGGATGGGGAGGCAGATTGTGACACGTCGGGGAAGGCTCTGGCTCCTGGTTCCTCTTACCAGTGTGAATCTACTCAATTCCACATTAATTTTACATCTATCGAGCCCCGCGTTTCCTCTCGGATCGAAGAGAGAGAGTATGACTCTCCTCAACAAGGTCGCACTCATCCTCTTCAGGTCGGGAACCCTATCTGTTTAAGTCTAGGGTTGCAGCTCTTGAACTGTCCATTACGGGAAGACTGGGATATGATGATTTATTCGCCTCAGGTCGCACAAAGGTGAGCCAAAAGTCGACCCTTAATCATGTGTAGGAGAGAGTGAGTCGTGAAGTTTCATAGGGGCGAAAACACCTTATTTATGGGGTCCTTAGAGCATAACAAGCCCCAAAAAAGGTTTCCCCATGAAAACATTGTCACTCAAATTCAAGGGCATGGTGGGGAGAGCTAAGAAGCTCTCTCTGAAGAGGCTCATTATGGTTGAAAGGCCAGATGTTTTATTTATTCAAGAGACTATGGATGTGTTTGAGGTTATCGTTGAAAAGTTAATTAAATTGTTCCCTATCTAGCAGTTCGTGGGCCTAGATGCGGATGGAAATTTAGTTGGTTTAATTACAAGTTTCTCCTCAAATTGTAGTCTTATAAATTTTTATGCTATTTTTTGGGACTAATCCTACAACTACATTGCAAAGAAATGGAGTGGGATGTCATTTTCTTCAACATTTATGAGCCATATTGGAATCATGAATCTTTCTGTAACCAAATTTTTTCTCTCAACGTCTTTCAGTAAGGGAATCTTGTCTACGGGGGTGACATGAATTTTATCTTACACAGGGATGAGTCATGGGGGGAAAAGGTGATCGATTTCGAGCTGATTGAAATCAGCCCGACATGGTGCAACAATAGAGAGGGCATTGAGGGGATAAGTAAACAGATAGACCATTTTCTAGTGCATCATTTACCATAACAAGAAGTTGGGATTTACTACTCATGGGTTGGTAAATTAAGGATATCAGACCATTTATTGATAACGTTGGAATTGGCTTCCTCCCCAAACAACCTTGGTGTCTCTTTTAAATACAATTCTACATGGGTAGAGATTGTTGAGTTCAGGGACCTAGTGCGAGATCACTAAACACACTTCCAAGCAAGCTCTACTGAATTGGCAAGCTCCCAATTCACCTTGGCTCTTAAAAATCTAAAGGTGATGGTAACAAATTGGGATGCTAACCATCATCAGGCTCTTGATCAAGACCTCTATGTTATTGAGGGAGAGATAGAATTGTTGTATAGGAAATTGAAGAATGGGCAATCGTCTTCTTTGGAGTAGGAGAAATGTCGAGAGTTGGAAGCTTGAAGGAACCAAATAATTCTTAAGAAAGAAAAATCTTAGCATTTAAAAAGTCGAGCTTTATGGCTTGTTGCTAGTGATCAAAACACAAAGTACTTTCAAAACTTTGCCAACTGTAGAAGAAACTACAATACTATATATATATATATATATATATATATGGGAACTGAGAGATGCAAGTGGGGTTTCGACTAACAGTTTTAAGGAGTTTGCGTCATGAGGGGTCAAGCACTTTCAATGGCTATTCAAGGAAACTACCCAAGTCAATATGGGAGAGATGCTCTGAATGATTGCACTATTTCCTAGGATGATTGAAGAAGTGGATGCTAGGAACCTATTCCGTGAAGTCTCGAACGAGGAGTTGTAGGTGATCATTGCATCATTTAAAAAGGACAAATTCCCAGGTTATGATGGATGGGTAGTATATAGGTGATGATATGCTTCAATTAGTGGAGGATATAAGGACCTTAGGTAATGTTCTCCCCAGTCTCAACTCTACCTTGATCATTTTCATTCCTAAAATTGATCATCCTTCATCCTTTATGGAATTTTGACCCATAACTTTATGTAATTGCATTTACAAAATTATTGTGAAGATTATAAATGTCAGGGTAAATCCCTTTCTCTCTAATTTTATTAGTCCTGAACAAGTTGGCTTCCTAAAAGGTCACCTCATTCATGAGGCCATTGGGTCTTCCCAAGAGGGATTACACACCATTAAAACTTAAAAGAGTGTTGTTCTGATTCTAAAGATAGACCTATCTAAAGCATATGATCGTGTCTCCTAGTTTTACCTTCAGCTATTGCTCCTGCAAATTGGTTTATGCTTGGATATGGTGAAAGGGACAATGACTTCTATCATGACAATATCCTTTCTTATCCTAATAAAAGGGGCATGGTTCCCTTTCTTCAAGGATGGCAGAGGCCTCTGTTAGGGATTCCCGATGTCGCCTTATTTATTTATCCTCATTGTGGATGGACTCAATCATGCTTTGGAGGCTGCAAAAAGTCAGAATTCGGTGAGGGGTCTTCAAATAGGAAGAAACGGGAACCTATCACACCTATTGTTCATTGATGATATATTAATCGTTTCCCTGTGTGAAGCTTCAAAAGGGAATAAGTTGAAGGAAATATTAGATTGGTTATGTGATGCGATAGGAATGCTAATAAATGATGAAAATTTTACCATCTTCTTTTCAGAGTTTGTAGAGGAGGAACGTGTTCAAATTCAACCTATTTTTTGTTTCTCTGCTCATGATATTAGGGAGGGTGTCAAATACTTGGGTTTCATCCTAAAACCCAATAATTAAGTGAAGGCATATTGGAGGTGGTTTTTAGCACATATTGAGAAGAGGATCAATTGTCGGTGCAATAGATAGATATTGTGTGGCGGTTGGCTAACACTAGTAAAATCGGTGTTGTAAGCTATTCCTATTTACTGGAATTTTCTAGCTTATATTCCAAAAGGGGTCCTCACTAGTATCAAAAATATATGTTTCGATTACTTGTGGAAGAATAGTGTTGAATTCCTTGGCTCTCATTTGGTTGCATGGAAGCAACTATCAAAGCTAAAATCCATGGGAGGGTGGGGTTTAAAGGAACTCCACTCTTTTGGTAAGGCTCTTGCAGCAAATTCTCTATGGGTTTTCATTACTCGAGATAGCTTGTGGAGGCGTATACTTATAAATAAATACCTATCCCTAGATTCAATCATTGACTAGATTTGACAAAGACAAAATCCTACCCAAAATGTCTCCAACTAGTAATGGGATTTAACATTGGCCTTTCCAATTATAGGTATAAGATTTATGGCTTGGAAGGTAGGGACAAGTACAAATGTGAGGGTAGGCGTTGATACTGTAGTAGATTGTTGCAACCAAAGCTCTTTCTCAAATGTCCTTGTCTCATGTCTCTGTGAAGAAATACAAAGCAACCTAAACAAGTGCGGAGACTAGGAGCTTTCCACATGACCACCACCTGCATCAACTACTTCATGCAACCACCAAGGCTCTCATCATCTCACATTAACAACTCCTATCTAGACTTTGTGTTTAAAACCTCCTCATGCTTGCTCTCAACTGGATGTGACATGGTCATGCTTGCCATGGATAGGATCAACCATATCAGTAATCATCATTGTGAATGGGTTCTTGTGAGATGGGTCGTTATGGATTTAGTCGTTCGAGTGAAGCTGAGTGTATTTGGTTCACACTCTACAATTATGTTGGTACTTCATCGGGTGCCTCCAAGACATTGTTGTTACTTTGTTGTCTATGGTATTCTAGCATTTTTTTTTCTATGCTTCTCTATTGATCTCAACCCCATGGTGCAGTGAGGGAAAGCTAACTCCAAGGTGTTACTCTCATAGCTTGAGCAGGATGTAGAAAACCTCTATAATTTAACATAGACCCTGCAAATTCGCTTGGGTATCCTCTCTGCTCAAGTGATTACCATCCTCAAAAATTTTGTCTAACATCACCAGATGCTCCAACAACTTCAAGATGAATGTAGTGCTATAAGGATCCAATTGGAGGACCTCCAAGCTCACCCCCATAAGACTCAAGTGCCATCGTTTACAACTGCCTATTCATATTGAGCCTCTTCTCCTGTGGTAAATTTGATATTTCCTAATATCAATTCTCTAGTTTCAGGGTGAGTAATGGATGCTTCTAGTATGAAGGTTTTTCCTCCTCCTAGCTAATAACGGATGCAATGTTTCTTTTTGTATAGTCTTACGGTTTTTATTAGGGTCTACACTGTAAATACATTTGTTGTATGCTCCTACTCTGAGCATTTGAAATTTTTAGCTACAAGCAAGCATAGTAGTCTTCGATATCCCTCTATGGACCTTATTTTTGCAAGAATTCCACTCTTTTGTACTTTTGTTGCGTGCATTGCCGCGACCTTTGCTTAATATACTATCTTCCAATTTTTTTAAAAACAAATAAATAAAAATTGTAATATATCATAGGGGTGGAAATTGTGGGGGGGGGTCATCATGGATACGAGAGGAACAGTAGAATCAACTTATGCATAGGGTCTAGGGAAATCCTCCGATAAGAAATTTTAAGAATGTGCCTTACTACAAGTTCTACGCATAGCTAATGACTCTCAAATTCATTCGTTTATTGTTGTAGGAGACTCAAGTGCTATAATTAATTAAATGATGTTGCAAACCTCTCTGTATGACTATAATTTAGCATTTATATCAGCATGATCTCGTGAAGAGGTTGAAAATTTTCATGAAATTGCATTCTATTAGGTTCTAAGGGAGAATAATCATCAAGTGGATCGATTTGTCAAAGAGGCCTCGGCATTAAAAATGGGGTTGATTAGGTTCAATGGAATCACAAGCTACCAACATGTACCTTAATCAAATACCAATGAGCACAAAGACATGTGTCAAAGATTTAATTCTTCATATGTCATAATATATGGGCCTCCTTCTAAAACCAAGGCTAGTAAATTGAAGAGACTTGCATACCCTCATCACATGCTCAACTTCATGGCAATACACAATTTTGAACTCTCGTTTGGTGTTTATCTTTGTCAACGTGGGCTTATGGATCCACAGAGAGGAAGGCATTCTTGGGAAGTTGGGAATCTAATTTTGTTGTGTGGCCATTACCTGGTAAGTCTTGCTTTTTGTTTGGTAATGTGCCTATATGGTATATATAATTTCAATTCATGTGGAAACCCAAGAGGGTTGTTGTCTCTGAGATATATCTTTGTAGGAGGTCTCTTGAATTTCTTCTTTCAGTTAGTATTTGGTTTTTGCCCTCGTGGAGTGGTATGTTACTCTATTTTTTAGCACTTTATCTCAAGAAGTGTGGAGAGATTCCTTGGTTGATCCAATTTTTTGTTGTGTCCAGGGTTCTTAGGTGTTATAGTGTTGATAAAGGGTCAAATTGGGGAAATTTTTGTGGTGATTCTGCAGAAAAGAAGATTATTTTGATTCATGTTTTGCAGTGTGTAGTTGACTTTTCATTGGTGTCTTGGTATTTGCATTGTCCTAATGAACTACAGGGAGTTGGAAGAAATCATACGTGCTCTCCATAATCTTGAGGAGTTAATCCAATGCAATAAGCCTTCCACCTTTTCAGTCACTTCAAAGGTTCATGATAATGAACATCGGACCACTTCTCAGTTTCCATCAATTATGGGTACTCTAGTTCAACATAAGCAACAAATAGCTACTCTAGAAGTGAAATGCAACTTGATTATAAACATGTTTTTGAGTATGAGCAAGGAAGCATTTATAAAATAATATATCACTAAGAGGGTCGAAGATGGAAATCACTTTATCTTAAAATGTTTTGCATGCACCCAAATTAAATCTCGATTTTAGAATATTTTTTACGATATCAACTTTCTTAACCTCTTAACTCATCAAAACTATAAGGTTTTAGGAATGCTTCTCTTTAAAAAAATTGAGCACACAAATAAAATTATAAATCAAACCAATTAACTCCTTATCGTTTTTTCTTAAGGTCTAATAAACCAAAGTTGGTCTCAATGGACGTTAATAACCATCATCAATAATTATAATTAAGTAAGGTTTGTATATATGGCATCGATATCATTGGTGATGTTAGTATTATAGGGATATAGGGGTGTCTGGTGTGGGAGGGAATCATGTAAGATCTCAAGGGACAAACGAAACTACATTATGCATGGAATCTTGGAATTTGCACAAACAACCAAACAGAGGCATATGCCCTTCTCCAAGGTTCAAAATTGGATAGAGTTCGACAAATTTCCTTCATTGTTATGAAAGGAGATTCCTTAGTTGTTATTCAACCTATATATAAAACCACCAGGGAGAACAATCACAAGCTTTCTTTGATTCTTCTAAGAATAAACCAAGAGGTGGCTTGTTTTCAAAACATTAAGTTTCTCCAAGTTTTGAGAGCACAAAACGTAGAAGTCAATCGATTGGCCAATGAAGCTATAACGGAAAAAATGGCATGTTAAGGCTTAATGGCTCCATATTTTATGAAGCCATTCCTTGGAAATTTGATCCACTTTTCAATTAGTACATTTACATAATCACATTTCCAACATGAGGTAAACTCGATCCCAAGGTATGTCATTATCATGCAGTGATCTAACGCTCATCTGAGAATGCACAGATTACCGATCTTAAGTTCAATTGAATGTCTAAGTGGAACACCATCCGATGTAGGTGGGATAGTGAATTCCAAGTGGACAATTTACAGGGGATGCAAGTAATTCTCTTCAAGGATTTATGGTGTTCATTCTACTCTTTTTTTGTGGCCAGGCATTGGATTCAGGTTGGAATTTGAACCATATTTCATATCTTTATTTCTTGGTTTAAAATTCAATCTCTTGCCAGCTCTGCTCATTTTTCTGTTGGTAAATTTTAGTCTCAAGCTCCTCTAGAATTTTGGTAACTCTCTCTTTTGGTTTACTAGTCCTTTGTTGGATCTTATTTTTCCTCTGCGCCCTAGAGAGTGATCTAGCTTATGCTCACTCTGGCTTAGGCTGACTCTGGCTGTGTAGAGGCAATCTTTGGTGTATTTTTTCCCTACGCCTTTGATGCTTAGTTATCTCTTTTCCAAGTCTTTGTGCACTTTCAGTTATAGTCATGGCTATTCAAGAAATTCAAAGAATCCTATAGGTGCATGAGGAAATAATCAAGGATAATAGGGACACTCTTCGCACTATCACAATGGAAATTTAGGAACAAGAATACCAACTAATCTCACATATGCAATTATTATGGGGATTTTTGTCCA
This sequence comes from Picea engelmannii, assembly GCA_009831015.1. Taxonomy (NCBI): domain Eukaryota; kingdom Viridiplantae; phylum Streptophyta; class Pinopsida; order Pinales; family Pinaceae; genus Picea; species Picea engelmannii. The sequence continues at coordinate 657,312 of ML782808.1, forward strand.
GTTGAGCTAGATGATAACATAATTTGAAGAGGGATGTGCCCATCTTAGAATCACTCAATTGAGCAAGAATGGAATGTCGAGTGACTCCAATCATCTGAATTTGGAAGTTGTGAAGCATCAAAAAAGAAGAGAAGAAGATACAGTCCAGGAGCCCTTTGAAAATATGAAAATAGGTGATCTAGAAACAAAGCACTCTATGCAAGGAATGGAAGAGGCAATTAGATACAATATCTTTTAGTTATTAATGTACTTCAAAGTTATGTTGATATTAGGTTGTTTTTATAGGATATACACTAGTACTAAATGCTAGGATTTTTTCTAGAAAATGAGGTGTTGTGCTCAATATCTCTCGAGCCTCTAAGAACAATGTATTTCAGTTGTTTAGTTCTACTACGGTACTTTTTATTATTAATATAAAAGTTTCCCAGTTTCAATTTTAGTATTATAGGGATATACAATACTATCATATCAATTTAAAGATTTTTACTTTAAAACCAACTTTTAGAATGACAAAAAAAATAATCTAAGTAATATTTTATAAATCACACTTCTTTTACAATTATTTATATTAAATTATTCAAAATTCCTTCTTTGTAGGTCACATGTTCGGATCTAGAGGGGGGTAGGGTATTTACATCAAGTAGTCAAATCTATGTGTCAAAGAGGGTCCCTTGTCCCACAAACAAGGGGGTCTCATGCATCAATTTGGTATCTGATGTGACCCTACAAATTAGTTTATTATTTTATTTTTTATGATTCACACTATTATTTCCTTCGCATTTAGTTTGTTAATACATCCTACTCCACATAAAATTATTTGATTACATGGTTTGCAATATTCTAACCCTTCGCATTTAAGTTGCTAATACATCCTAAGAGAGATAAAATTCATTGATTATATGATTTGCATTGTTCTAATCTTGCACATTTAGCTTGTTAATACATTTTTTTATCGAACAAAGTACTAAACTTTGGTCAAATGGATTTAATAACAATCAATGATATTAACATAATTACAATAATAAAACAAGTCAAATGGATTTAGTTTGATTGGTTGAGATGATAAATTGGTGTACTTCCCTCTCGGGTTCAAATCTTGCTTTTGACATATTCACTTTTTTCTCAGTTAATTGTTCTTGTTCAATCAATCCTTCGTATGATTAAAAATGATCTTAACATTTACCAAATTTGTTAGCATGTTGGCTAATTTATTACTTAATATACTTGGAAAAGATCTTAATATTTTCCAAGTTTGTTATCCCATTGGCTAGTTTATTATATAATGTGGTGATAAAAAATATACATCAATGTTGAAGAGTTAAACTTTAGCTCCCAACTTGTTAAGGGTTATTTTCCCATGAATGCCTTTGTTAAGAGTTATTAGTCCCTACCTTCAGCCGATACTATAGAATTCAATTTATCATTGACCTCTTATTAGTTAACCTTTGACTTTTAATATTTTGTTCAATGCTAAAGTTTAACATAGGAAAATCTTAACATTTTATATTGTATCATTTAATATAAGTGAAAAAACTTGTTTTTTTTTAAATCTTATTCGCTGTGAATTTGAAGTCTTATTCTCGGCCCGACAGCAATCTCAATGGTAATCTCAACTTCCATTAAATGTGATCTCATTGGCAATATGGACTTTCCTTAAATGCATTTAATGGATGTTAGTTCATCTTTAAATCTTACACATTGCGTCGCTTGTATACCTTAACCGAAATTTCCAATCACCACCTGAAGCAAATTTTGATGCAGTTCCTTCTCGGTAGGTAAGTAAGTCACAACCATTTGAGATGCATAAAACAATTCAAGATGCAATTCCACTAGAAGCGAAAGAGGTGTAAGAGGCAAAGTTAGTTACAGCTACCTCCCATGGTTCAAGCTTTGTCTCAGCCAGTATGACTCCATAGCTTTTAGTTACTTGTGAGGCCAATCCAACCAAGTTTTCAACATAAGCTTTCAATCTAGGTAATTAAGCTCAATTGCCTTAGATTTTGAAATGTATTCTAGCATTTGAAAGATATTATATGTCACTTAAGAAAAAGTCTCTCGTTTAGAGTAGTTTTCAGCCAAATACTTACCAGGGTAGGGGGAGAAATCAGTGGAGAAAGAAAGAAATGATTTCCCATCCACCATGACTCCTAGTGAGCTGAGAGTCTATTTCTAACCTCCATGGTGTTCTCGGATCCCATGAGAAGTCAAAAATAATACAAATCAAAATTTGTTACTTCCACTGTGCATATGCTCTAGACCCAGAAATTGGAAGATAGGTTGGAAATAGTAACCATTTGTCCCCTGGTCCCAAGCATAGAATTAATTGCTCAAATAAAACAAAAAGAATTAGACTCATTGTATTAGGGGGATATAAAGAAATATTTGTTTAGTCTTCAAACTAGAGTTGTGCAAATAAGAGAATATAACAAACAATTGCATGGCAAGAATCAAAAATTGCATGGCATTTGGCATAAACAAAATTCCAAATTATGCAAAATATCTTAGTAGGGAACCTACAACTTCAACAAGTAAGGACACTTGAAAATTTAAATGTACTGGAAGATGTATTTCCATGCACCTTAAATAGGTAAAGGCACCTTCAAAATCTATAAATCTTTAATGTGCCTTAAATTGCCAAAAAACACATAATTAATTGCAAATTTGTTTTCTCAGTGTGACAATTAAGTACGAAATGAGTGTGGCAAGGCACCTTATTTTTTAATGCAGGTGGCCATTAATAAATAGTGTGATATAGCAGCCACATCTAGCCAAATCCCATAATATAGATGAGCAGTGCCTCACACAAGTGTTGCTCCTAAAATTTTCCATGACAGATTACATTTAGCCTTCTTTTCAACCATATGCTTGATATAGATTCGAGTGTATTTCAAAAACTAATGTAAGGAAAAGTATAAGCCAATAGCAGAACACTCAATGATTCACTCAACAGAATCCTCCCAAGATTGAATGTTACATACCCAGAAATGGAATATGTGATTAGTTTCACCCAAAACACATCTCGAAACAAAATACATATCTAGAAACATATGTAGGAGGGTTCTCGCACACACAAACACAAGGAGGAAGAGTCTATGCGAGAGACATCCAAATTTGCTAATTCTATTGGAAAGCAAAAGAACAGATCGCATTCTAGTGATAAAACTGGGAAAGTGTAAGTTTGAATCAGTAGAGTATGATTGAATAAGAGTGTGGCTTACCTCAATGTAAGATGCAATGACTTGTGAGTGTTTCTCATTGGTCTAGGAAATGAACATGTCCAAGAAAATAGACCACCAGCTGAACGAAAAATCCCATAAGAGCATTAATGGATGATGAGCATTGAAAAGCAATCGATAACCCCCAACAAAACACATCCAACACACCAAACATAGCAAACCCCAGAAGGGCCTCAACAATGCCTCTTTGTTTATCATTGAAGAATAGCATACCTATAAGTTGTTGGAGCTCACACAAAAAGGCCTTAGAAATCATTTCCCATATATAAATGAGAAGGGGAAAAAAAATGATGCAAGAAAGAAAAATAACAAAAAACCAACCATACCAATTGGCTTAGAGGAGACTTTTCCCTATGCCTAAAAGGCCTTGGCAAAGTTCTATAAATTCCTCTTCATCATACAATCATGTATATACACATTCAGCTTACAAGCCCAATCATCAGCAATCTCTTTATTTTAGTACTAGAAAATAGGCATTAATGGCGAAGAATGAAAGCGTAGAAAAATTTAATTTTATATACCTCCCAATTGTCCCAGGCATAACAACGTCCTACCTATGTTGAAACAATAGATAGAACGTCTAGAACTCAATGATCTCTCTATATTGGGAAGATGGGCTTTAATGTAGATTTCTATAGAGAACACAATGTAGAAGCCTAAATGCATGGTGTGTGCTCAATTCACATGCAACGGTGATAGCAAGGACAAGGCATAGGTTGCAGCCACTAATTTGACAAGTTTTCACAAGTTCCCAAGGTCAACGAAATCTAGTTGCCTGCACTACATTGTATATGCTTGAGTGATTCCTCAAAATATAACATAGGGATGTTAAGTTGACTTACAAATATGTCAAGTATTTACTTCACACTCAGATTGCTCCGATTATCCAATTTCCTTCCCTCCCTCGTGCATTGGTAATTTCATGGATAGTGATAGTAAAAGCTTTAAGATCATACACAAAAATTATATATTTCCTACTATACTCATCTTATGTGCATATATCTATGCTTTAAATAACAATCGCTATGAAAAAAGTAGGCGTGGTGTGGGGATACATATGAGCAAGTAGAGAAGAAGATCGGAGAGGTTTTGAGAGTCGATATTAGGGTTACGATTATGAGGGCTCTGTGGCTAGGTCTTGCTAGCCGCATCCCTGGTTTTTCTTCGTGGTGAAGAACAGGGGGGACTTTACCCATTCCAGAGCAGGCGGGCGGGAAGCGACCTACAGAGGTTTATGGTTGGCGTCGGGGGTGGTTCTGGGAGGCGACGCTGCAGGTAACCGGGTGGAGCACCACGCTTTGGGCGCGCGGACCTGTCTGCGGGTTGCGGCCGAACCAGTGTTGGGTTTCGACTGGAGGCCAGCAGGGCGGTGCTACGGGGGGTTATGATCGGTGGGGTCTTGAATGGTGGCGGTGGAGAATCGGTTGGCAGCAGTGATGGCACCCGCGTGGAGCGCCATTGTGGGCGCGAGGGGCCTATTTGTTGACGGCGTCGTATTTCCTACTGCTGATGTTAGGGGACGAGAGGGTCTGAGGAGCTTGTTCGGTGCCTTTTTTTTTCCAAACCATTTTCCTGCGCCTCATTCTGTTTTCCTTCTTGAGGGTTTGGACCAGAGTTTTGAGGTTCATTTTGAGGGCATGCGATGATTTGGTCTACACTTTGAGGTCCTGTTGCGGCGTGCGGTGTTGATCAAACACTTCGAGGTCCTATTGTGGGCGTGCAGCTTCTGGTTTAGCTTCTTCATCTAGTTTCTGATGGGGTTTTTTTTCTGCCTTGTTTTTTGTTTCACTTGTTCACAGCCTGCGTGTTGTGCTGGGTTGTGTTGCTTTGTTTGCTACTGAGCATGGGTGTTGGAGTAGTACTGCTATGGACACAGCTTGTTGCTGACTTTGTAAACGAATTTATACCCTATATAAATTTGAGATAATTTTTTCTTGGAAAAAATAACAATCGCTATCTATAACTATCATTTAACTTTTACATTGTTATATATTTTTTCCTAATATGATTCGATGATCAAAATAATATGTGAGAAATTCAAAATACAATTATTTTAAATACAAATAAACCTTTGATTTTTACAAGTAGAGAAAAGTTGGTATCACGTTCATGTAAAAATACAATGAAGTTTTTACATTTTTATGTTATAATAATCCATTCTTCAAATAATGAAAATTTGCTACGAGCATTTCGCTAAAATGGACATCCATGAACTCCTCCACGCAAAATACTATGCAGCATGCAAGTTACGTTTTGAAGAGGAAATTTTGCTTCCAACATTTAGCTACAATGGACTTCCATTGAAGAGAAAAAATTTGTTTTAGGGAAAGTCGTAATTCATAAACCTTTTTTACATGTTTTCTCATTCTTACTGTTTTTGCAAGCACTGCAGTGCCAACTAAAATACATTTCAATTTTTTGGTATAATAAACTATTTACAATAATAAAATTAAAAAAAAAAAATATATATATATATATATATATATATATATAAATTTAAACACTATACACAATTTATAGTTAACATTTATCTAAGTATAATAGCATTTTGAGTTTTTAATTTTTTGATCATGCTAATTATATATTGCTCTACCATCTACCACCTTTTTATTTTTAATAAATAAAAATAATATCCATATTAAAAAAATTCCAGACTTGTTTACGCATTATAGGCAACAAACCTCCCCATCAAAGCAAAACAAAACAAAGAAATTCCAGCTACGTGTTTTTATTTTGTGATTCATTCACCCTTTGTTGTCTATTGTAGAAATATTCTCCATTTTCAAACAGGCATGGAAAGCAAAGAAATTCTAGCTACCTGTTTTCATTTCGTGATTCATTGGTGCTTTGTTGTTTGTGGCTGAAATGTTTTCCATTTTCAAACTTGCTTAGCAGGGAAAGAAATTCCAACTATGTGCTTTCATTTTGTGATTGATTGGTGCTTTGCTTTGTGTAGCCAAATTATTCTTCATTTTCAAACATTTTCAAACTTTCCTTGGCAGGGACTAAGCTGCCATGCAATACTTGTTATTAAATGCCAAAGCAAGTACTATAGTAACCAACTAGGTGTGAAACTTCATTAACTTACCCAAGCTATCTTAATGTTATACACACACCTGTGCACACCCGCAATTTGATATATTGAAGTTTTGGTTGGTTCATAAGTCTCAATGGGACTTAATTACCCCTGGTGTAGGCAAATTAGTTTCCTATATTTGTTATTGTTTTAAAATAACTTAAAATTACTAATTTCCCACTAGCTTGGTTTTTCTTCAGATGGGTTTGAATTGGGGTTTAGCATCAGAATTTCACCCTTCTAGTTTGTCCTTTTGGGATCTTAGAACTAGTTTTTTGTTGGATTTTTGTTGTGTTGACCCTAGTTCAAGAACAATAGGTGGCTCTAACTTGGGCTCTGATTTGTGGGGTTCTTCTTGGTGGCTTGGAAACTTAGTTTTGCACGGTTACCTCTATGGATTTTGTTGCTTTCCAGTCAATTTGTTGTTTTGTGTTGCTCTATACTAGAGGTTCCTATTTATGCCAAAGGTTAGCACCTCAACCTTTGTCTTCGCCCCTATTGGAGTGTTGGACAATGATAATAGAATTTTTATCCTAAGTGTGGTGAGCAGTGAAAAAAGGATTGCAGAAGTGTCATGTTGGGAATCTAAAATGGAGCATGGGAATGCTAGGAGATTCCCTCTGTGTGAAACAATTTAAATTCACATTGTCCTGAGAAGACAAGAGGATTAAAACATTGATAATAGAAATTCAATATTTTCATTAACTAGTAGAGTGCACTCCCAAGATGACACCGGGGATTCTAAAGATACATTCATAATGGAAAATCTACATAGCCAGAAGCGATAAATTGAGGAACTTCAAGTTGAGTGTGCAGCGCTCTGACATCTAGTTATTAGAATAGTAAGAATTAATTCCATGGCCCATTCAATTACTAGGTTGTCTATTGGGCCTGGAGAGGTTAAGGAAAAGGAGACATTTAAATAGTAGAAAGGGGAAGTGGAAATATGGAATGTGGATCATAATTCCATGACTAATGAAGGGAACCAGGAGGAAGCTTTCAACCAACATGGTTTTATTCAGTTATGTCTAATGTTTTTTAAAGTTTGATTTATTTTAGGAGTATTTATTCAAATATATACTTCTAGTAGCTTATATAAATCCTCTGCAAAGCACTGTTTTTTTGTCATAGACTATAAGTTTCAAATTTTGGACACATCTCATAATGTTTTGTCAATTAGTCCTCTCCTATATGTATTAAGATGTTGAAAAGTGCGAGCTCTACTAGGGTTCTCTAGGGACTCTGGTTTTCAATTTCGCACAGAACCTCCCACGCGACCTCGCATGGGCTGATTATGGCCCCCTCTAAGAGGGGGGATCCCCCCCAGGCTCTTCGTCTTCATATTTTCAGGCCTTTATCTCCTCCTATGCAAAGGTCCACAAGGCATCTCCCACCAGATTCGTAAAAAAAATGGAAGATATCCCTAAGGTGGTTGTGCACCCTGCTTCAGCTCGCTCGCTAGCTCTTAGACTGGCTAACAACTGACTAATAGGGCAGTTCACGGGACTGTGTCCCTCCCCCAAATCCATGCTGGCTAGAACTGAATTGGGGAAAACTGATCTAGGGACAGATGTTTGTGGCCTTTTGTGGTAAGGGTTTCTTCACCTTTATATTCGAAAACAAAGAGGATAGGGATCTGATTTTTCAAAGCAGACCTTATTTCATGGGGGCGAGAGGAATGTATTTCAATAAATGGACCCCAGACATCAGCCCAGAAAATGATAACCCTTCAGCAGTCCTTGTCTAGGTAAGGTTGTTATTCCTCCCTCTACACTATTGGAACGATGAAACCCTAAGAAACATAGGCAACTCACTAGGGAAATACATCGCTCGTGTTGAACCATGAGAAGGGATTCAAGCTTGTGCCAGAATTTGTGTGGAAGTGGATCTGGAAAAAGGTCTTCCAGAAGAAATCTAGTTGACTCTGGATAATTTGTATTATGTTCAACGGGTCGATTACGAGAAAATCCATTTCAAATGCAAAGCATGTCACGAATACAGTCATTTCACAAAAAGTTTCCCACAAGCTAAATAACCCCAGGAGCAAGATCTGAAATAGGATCAATGGAAATAGCCGAAAAGGAAAAAAACTACTGGGAAAACAACCATGAACCCCCATAAGGGCAAGGAGAAAAAACTACAGGCTCGAGAGAAAGACCCCCAGCTCCCCCCATAAAGGAGAATCAAGTCACAACAGGTATGTCGGACTTCCAAAAGAAGATATCATGGATGACCTCAGGGACCGTCAAGAATAAAATGAAAGAAAAAGACAAGAAGAAACAGAACAGGAAATCAAAAAAGGAAAAGAAAAAGAAATCACGGTAACAAGTGGGGAAACCATAGCAAAATCTACTCCAAACCCCACCCCCAGATATCCTTGTTTTTTCAAAAGAAGAAAGACAGGAAACTTTTGACAGTGATACAGACCTAGAGATCACCCAACCAACTACAATAAAAAAATCAAGAAGAAAATCCCATAGAAACAAAAGAGAATCGACTGTAGACCGAGAGAAGGAATTAGGCGTCCAAAAAACTATAGAGGAAGCACTAACAAAAGAGGGTAAATCCGAAAAAAAAAAATAAGTCAGCCCATCATAAGGGAGTAGCATCTCAACCCTCTAAAAGGGGGTGGGGGAACACTCTGATAAATGATGAAAGTTGTCTCATGGAACTGTAGAGAACTAGCGAGCAGGGATAAAAAAGAAGAAGTTCGAAAGTTGATAAAAAACATAAAATCCTTCAATCCTTCTACTCCAGGAGACAAAAATGAGGGATCTGGAAACCCTACAAGAAATGCAAAAAAGATGGAAAAAATGGGAAGGAAAAGCAATCATCTCCAAAGGAGCCTCGTGAGGAATTGGCACAATTTGGAATGCGAAAGAATTCAAGCTAGATAAGCAGTTGCAGTCCCAGTTTTGGATGAAGGTATATCTAACTAATAAAGCCATAGGTATGCTCTATTCAATTATGAATGTCTATATGCCAAATAATTATTTGGAAAAAGTTGAGTATTGGCAATCCCTTCAGGATCTGGCCAATGACAATCCCCCCCAAAATTTGATTATAGCCGAGGACTTCAATACCACAAGAGGATTAAAAGAAAATCAAGGGGTATCCATTGTGAGGGACCAATTCAAGTAAAACATGGACGATCTAATATTGAATCTGGACCTCTTCGATGTTCCCCCCTCCAAAGGTATGTATACATGGAATAACAGAAGAGCAGGGCCAGGTCACATTATGGCTAGGCTTGATCGGTTCTTAATAAGTACCTCTTTTCTTGCTCATCCAGACAAAGCCTCTTCTTTGATCCTCTTATGGGCAGGATCAAATCATCGGCCTATCTCTTTATTTTTTGAACCACAAAAAAATCAAAGCCCTATCCCCTTCAAATTCAATCCCCTTTGGATGGATCGGCCAGATTTTATCCCCTCTATTTCGCAAACTTGGAACCCGAGGATCCCCGATCTACATTTGGGAGCAGAAGTTGAAGTTGGTAAAAGGACTCCTCAAAACCTATCCAAAAACTTCTTTGAACCCGATCCATACCAAGGTTAAAGAAAAAAAGCTTCAGCAAGATAATATTCAAGGTGAAATGGAGATAAAATAATTCCAACAAAGCCATATAATGTCCGAACAAAAGATACATAAATAGTACATTCAAGCACTAAAGAAGAAGAAATCATCTGGAGATTAAAGTCTAGAAGCCTATGGTTGAAAGTAGGGGACCAAAATACCTCCTTCTTCCACAGGCAATCAAAATCCAGACTTTGGTCAAATCAAATCTCAGAAATCGGAACTTCAGAGGGAAAAACCATAAAGGAGTTTGACCAAATCAAGTAGCAAACCTCCAGTCACTTCCTCAAGCTCTATAATTCAGATAGAAGATCAGAGGAAGCCCCCTCTGAACCTCTCCTTAGCCATATCCCAAGCAAAATTTCGGATGAAAACAATCTCAAACTCAACCGATAAATTGAAGAAACAAAAATCCTAAAAGCAATCAATCAATTTAATGAAGATAAAGATCTGGGGCCAGATGGCTTCACCCTTCATTTCTATAAAAAATATTGGTACATAATCAAACAAGATTTCATTAGAATGAAAAGATATGTGCATAAATAAATAAAAAAGGGAGGAGCCACCAACTCCTCCTTTTTAGCACTCAATCCAAAAGAACATGGAGTGTCCACCCTAGATAGATTTAGACCTATATATCTTTGTAATATCTCTTATAAAATTGTGACATCCCCATCCACCAACCGGTCGGGAAACGTCACTTCTTGGACGTCTCTCCTTGCTCTGATACCATTTTGAAACACCCCCGGCCACCCAGGTCGGGCCATGCTACTCCAAATAATGCTCTGATACCATTTTGTGACATCCCTGGCCTTAAACCAACAGGCCAGGCCATGCCACCAAATAACTTTCATGCTCTAATACCGTATATATTTATATACATATCTATCTAATACAAATTAAACAGTTATATCATTATGTTCATGCTACTTATTCATGCAGAAACAAAATTAAACATACACACAATATATGCAGACAATTCTAATAACATTATAACTTGTTTTCAAGATACACATCGTACAGAGAACAAAGATTTGGTACTTATATTTCAACAGATGACCATCAACTGCATGCAGACCTCCCACGAACCTCCCAGCCTTAGACCACATTGCTCATCACGCTCAGCAGTGGGTCACCCCCGAGCTGGGACTAAACTCCACCAGGAAAGGGATTCCTAGGCTTGGCAAGGACAACATGAAAGTCGCACAGATCAACAGGAAGGATTTTCTCCCAGGAGCCAGCTCACACTAACAACTTACAGCCTCTAATTCCCCACATGCATGTCCCACCCCAGGAAGTGTGCCCCTTCTCTGCTCAACATTCCTTCAGTTGCCCCACTTCCCTTCTAGGGCTTCAAYAATAGGCCAGACAAGAATTCTTTGAGCACTATAGTTGTCGTTGGGATCCCTCTGGGAAAATCACTTCCCCAACAACCTCTCTCACTTGGAGAGTGTTTCTTATAGGCCTGACAACCTGCTTCTTCAATCCACAGGCCTGACAACCCACCTCTTCAAACCACAGGCTTGACAACTTGCTTCTTCAGTCCAGCTCCTAAGTCAATTCAAGTAAGGTTGTTGGAAACAACAAAGCTCGATATAGAACAAGTGATGGCARCAAGCCGCGCTCAGTCAAGGAACTACATAACAGCAATAGAAAATCRTTGAGGCACGGTACRAGCTCATGAAAAGTATAGGTGCATTGTACTTCACAGGACAAGTACGAGATAGCTCAAGTGCATGTTGGTTACAGGGTGCGTGAATGATGCAAAGGTCGACGATGAAGGCAATGGCTCAATGCGTGAATCAGTGTGTGAATCAGGTAAGATGGAAAACTTGCGAGAATGGAGACGGTCATGAGAATGGGGAGCGCACCCCCAATGAACTGACTTTTCCCACTTAAAACTACATGCACCCAGGTTGACACATGTCTTCCTGAAGCTGCATGAGCTCCACTTAACACGTATTCCCTTTCCCCAGGAACTTAAGACAACACAGATTATGTCAACCTTAGCCTTTAGGAAATAATAATATAATATTATTCATTTAGAGATAATCCCTCTATATTATCCCCTAATCCTAGACACTTAGCCCCTTCCCTTACCCTTACTAGTGGAGCTTATTCCCCCATAACTCTTTCTTCGTGGTCGGTCTACACACAGCGATGTAATTTTATTAATGATATGAGTGTTTACATATACAAAAATAGGCTCACTAGCCTTAAGCATCTAGGCTCTCCAGCCTAATAAACATATAAGTCTTCCATCTTATAACACTTGGCTCACCAGCCTATAAACATAATTACAATTCAACAGGGGCTCGACCTTGGGGTGTTACTATCCCATCCCATTATTTTTGCACTGTCCTCGGTGTAACTTATTTATACAACAACAGTAATATTTCCAAAATATTCAAAAAGATGTGGGTACTTTGTCTGCATAACATCTTCATGCTCCACTTTTACAAGCCCTATGGCTCGATTCCGGTGCTGCTTGCTTTTCCGGTGCAGTATGCGCACCGGATGCACCTAAAAAGCGGTTTCTTGCTCCACCTGAATCACATTCCAATCAATAGCATGATTAACATCAGGTATATATTTCTTAAGCAATGAGACATGAAATAAATTATGTATAGACATAGATGCAGGCAATGCAAACATATATGCTACTGGACCAATCCTCTCTAGGATTTCAAACGGCCCACAATATATGGCTGCCAACTTTGAACAATTTCCCAACTTCAAGGAGCTTCTGTTGGCCTTCACTTTTAAGAATACATGATCCCCTACTTTAAATTCCTTGTGAGTTATGTTCTTATCAGCATAGTTTTTTTACCTTTCTTGGGCAGCCTTCAAATTTTGTTTAATATTCAGCATTTTCTTTTCCATTTCCTTGAGCAACTCTGGCCCAACCATTGCCCTATTAGTTGGGTTGTCCTGGCTTACTGGGGTGTTGCACTTTCTACCATAAAGTGCTTCAAATGGGCTCATATTCAATGATGTTTGATACCCATTGTTGTAGGAAAATTCTACCAAGTGTATATAATCTTCCCATTTAGATGGTTTGTCCATCACATACATCCTTAGCATATCCTCTATCACTTGGTTCACCCTTTCTGTTTTCCCATCAGACTCAGGATGATAGGCTATGTTTAAGTTCAGATTTGTTATGAACCCTTTTAATAACCCCTTCCAAAACTTTGAGGTAAACTTTAGGTCTCTATCAAACACAATTGTCTTGGGTATGTCATGAAAACGTGTTACTTCCCTCATATAAATATTAGAAACGTTAATTGCCTTGTGAGTAACCTTCATAGGAATAAAATGAGCAGCTTTAGTAAGATTGTCCACCACCACCATGATTGCATCATGTTGCTTCCTTGTTATAGGAAATCCTGTGATGAAATCCATTATTACAAATTCCCATTTCCACTCAAGAATGGGTAATGGTTGTAGCTAACCAGCTGGGTGTCTATGCTCAGCCATTACCTTTTGACACTCCAAGCATTTGGCAATAAAATCAGCAATCTCCCTCTTCATGCCTGGCCAATAATATTGGCTCTTGACTGTTGAAATTGTTTTTTGATATCCTGGATGCTCGGCATAAGGTACCTTGTGCATTTATTTTAAAATCTCACTCCTCAATTCAGGAGAATTGGGCACATAAACCATGTTTTTGTACAAGAGGATTCCATCAATTCCCAATTCACAATCTTCAACTTTCTGCTGCATTTTACCTTGCTGCAATTTTGTTACCAATTCCATGTATTGCAAATCTGATTTTGCAGCCTCCATAATTCTATCTTTCAAATCTGATTGGTACATGCTAATGGTTGTAGCATGCAACTCATGCCCTCTTCTGCTAAGTGCATCATCCACTTTGTTCTCTTTCCCCTTGATATGTTTTATATCAAAGTCATATTCATTGAGAAATTCTAACTATCTGCTTTGTCCGGCATTTAGAGTTGGTTGATCAAATAAATATTTCAGACCATTAATGTATGTCCCCAACGCAAACATCTTTCCCATGAGGTAGTGCCTTCACTTCTTCAAGGCGTGCACTATAGCTTCCAACTCCAAATCCTTAGTGGCATAGATTCTTTCATGCTCTTTCAATTTTCTGGACCCAAAACGTATTACATATCCGTTCTGACTAAGGAATCCTCCAAGTCCTTCTTTGCACGCATTTGTGCATACGATGAAGTCTTCATTTGGATCTGCAATCCTTAAAATTGGAGCACTAGTTAACAACTACTTCAATTGATGGAAGCTTCTTTCACATTATTATGTCCATTGAAACTTTCTCCCCTTCCTTTGCAAGGAAGTGATGGGATGAGTTATTCTTGAAAACCCTGCAATGAACCTTTTGTAGTAGCCAGCTAGACCCATGAAGGATCTAACTTCGGTCACATTCTTTGGCGCTGACCATTCTCTAATGGCTTCTATCTTCTCAGGATCCACTGTTATCCCATCCTCTGAAATGATATGCCCCAAATAATGGATTCGATTTTGGTAAAATGAGCACTTGTTGATTTTGGCATACAGTTGATGCTCTCTTAGCACTTGCAACACCATCCTCAAATGATGATCATGCTCTTCTTCCGACTTGGAATATACAAGGATGTCATCCAAAAAGACAATGACAAACTTGTCCAAGTATTCTCGGAAAACACCATTCATTAGGCACATGAAAACAACTGGTGCATTTGATAACCCAAATGGCACCATTGTGAACTCATAATGACCATACATTGTCCTGAAGGAGGTCTTGTTGATATCTTCCTCTTTAATCCTTACCTAATGGCATCCTGACCTGAGATCTATCTTTGAAAATATCCTTGCATCCTTCATCTGATCGAAGAGATCATTATTCCTTGGTAGAGGATACTTGTTCTTTATAGTCACTTTATTCAATTGTCTGAAATCGATGCACAATCTCAATGCCTCATCTTTCTTCTTCATGAACAAGACTAGGGCACCCCAAGGTGACACACTTAGGCATATATACCCCTTCTTCAGAAGTTCTTCAAGATGCATTTGCAACTCCTTTAGTTCTAGTGAACTCATTATGTAAGGATTTTTTGATATTGGAGTTGCTCCATGCAATAAATTTATAGAAAAATCAATATCTCTCTTTGGGGGTAGTCCTGGTAACTCCTTGAACACATCTTCAAAATCTTCCAGGATTGCATGATCCTCCAGGTTTGGCACCTTATCCTTAGATGCTTCCTCCATATGGGCTGCAAATATTTAACAACCCTTCCTATAACACTTTTTCAACTGCATTGCCGAATTTTTTCTGCTAGTAACTGGCCTAGGAATTCCCTGCACTTTCCTTAGGTTCCCTTTCTCATCCGAGCAAGTAAACTCCTTTTTATGATAGTCTAGGATAGCATGATGTTGGTCCAACCAAACCATCC
Organism: Picea engelmannii; assembly: GCA_009831015.1. Classification (NCBI taxonomy): domain Eukaryota; kingdom Viridiplantae; phylum Streptophyta; class Pinopsida; order Pinales; family Pinaceae; genus Picea; species Picea engelmannii. The sequence continues at coordinate 672,614 of ML782808.1, forward strand.
CAATTAGACAGTCATAGGATCATAAAGGCAAGATGTTCAAATCTACCCTTGTGCTCAGTCCATTCATGTCCATAAGACATGACTTAGCCATCTCATTAAGTTTTCTTTTGGCTCTGGTAGCCAGTTGCACCAACCAAGATTTTCCATGCTTGTTTTTTGGCAAATGCAAACTTTCCACCATCTTAGGATCTATATAACTATGACTAGCTCCTTAATCAATTAAAATAGTAATGGTTCAGTTGTGGATCATACCTTCCACTTCAATTATATGTGATTGATACTTGGCTTGCTTGTTGCCCGGGGATGCATAGATCCTGGGCACACCTATGCCCATGTCCTCCATTGTTTCAGATCGCTCAACATTGTGAAAAACTCTCATCTTGTCACTTATGTGAGGACAATCTCTAAACATATTATCTCCTTTACAACCCCAAGATTGAACAGGTGGTTGCCTTKCCCTTTGACCACCTATCTCAATCGTTCTGGGTTCTCTAGAAGTTGGTTGTCCCTAAGGATTATTTCTGAAGAATGGTGGCTTAGTTCCCTTCTTCCWCTGATCCATCTTGAATTTTTTCTTGTCTTCCAAATCTTTTTGGAAAGTTGGCCTTGCTTTTGTTGATCGTATAGGCACTTAGCTCACCTTATGSTCTCCTCCAATGTTTTGGGATCATCATATTGTATTTTGTCACTGATGAATGATGGAAAACCACTCAAATACCTCTGAATATTAACTATCTCATCCTTTATGAAAGAACCATACTTTGGCAATTCTAAAAACTTGATTTCATCTYCATCTATTATCATACTCCCAAGCTTGAGTTCAAAGAAATCTTTCATTTTCTTGTCATAGTATCTCTTAGTCAAGTATTTATTTTCGAAATACTTCTTGAATTCCCTCCAAGTAACATTTTTCTCTTTAATGTGTTGCACCTGCACAAGATGATCCCACCACATGGATGCCTTTCCTTTGAGTTGATAGATGGTAATTCTTCCTTCAGCATGAGAAGAATAATTATGCAATTGAAAATACTTTCTCATTCCCAACAGCCATGTCTCTGCATCTTCATCCTTCTTGTGCACCCCATCAAATGTAGGAGGTTTGATTTTGTTCATTTCCCCTCGTGTCTCATCCACCCCAGACCTCTTATGCTTCTTGATAGGGGATGGACTTGAGCTATTGTGTGTTCTCTTATTGGAATGCCTCGGGGAGTGTTGGTGGTGCCTGCTAACACTTATTGTTCTTCTTTTCTCATCAGGAGACCTATGACTTCCCGATTAGCTTGAACCACTCTCCTTGTCCAATTTATTTTATATTCTTTCTAGGCTCTGCATCAACTTCATGTTGAAGTCTCCATGTTGCTCCCTCACTCTCATAAGCTTTTTGTTATCTGCCTGGTGAATTTGGACATCTTTTTGCAACTTTTTGATTATTTTCATAATTCTCCCTTCTTTATCTATCTCTTCTCCATGCCCATTGGAGTTCGATCCTTCAACTCCCAAATGGACATCCATTCATCTAACTTCATTCTCCGAACTGTAAGCATCTTGTGCCTCCTTCATTTCTTTGCACCATGGAACAATTCGGTTTGGTTCTGTCAATTGTTAACTCTGCAAAATGTACAGTCAACCGAATTTTTTATCAGGCTATTAGGCATAACAATTTTCTACGATAACATAAACCAATCTGGTTCAACAAAATAATATCCGACTCCATTTTCAGCGGGCCCTGGTTGATCAAGAACCTCTCAGGCTTCTATCTCTAAGCCCAACTCTGTTCTGCAATAAATTTCGGGTGCTAGCCCCTTTTCTTCAGCCCTTGGTTCGCATGTGACCATGGTTGTGACCCAGCGCTAATTATTTGGGTGCTTATCCGGAGCCTTGAAAATTCAGGCTCTAGGGCTTCGAAGGTTTCCCTTTTTCCACGCATCCCAAACATCACAGAACAAACAATTGTGAATCGCACGAAGAACGGTGGATCGAAGCTTCGGGGACTCTGGCTTCGACGATTTCCAAATCACTTCCCAAAAAACCTCACGGAATGTCGAATTGGCGAACTCGCGAAGTAGGGTGGATCAACGGTCCACGTCTTCCCAGCATCCAACGGTTGATACTTGCTATGGAAATCCTGACTTCGGGGCTCCAGGACTTCGAAGCTTCAGGGCCTCAGGACTTCAGAGGATTTCACCTTGCACACCCCAATTCTCCCAAACTGCAAGTCTTCGAATAATTCCACGTCACCCCCGGTGACGTCATTACGTCACGTTAATTCGGTGCTATGGAACTTCAGGGATTTCTTCCTCCCATTCCATCATGAACCATTTCTTCTGGAGTGTCAAGTCTCCAGACTTCACGATCTGGCACCACGCATCCACTGTGACCATCAGGGGTCGCACCATCCATTCTCAAGAGGAGGGCCACGTGGAGAAATATTAGAAGGCTACACATGGCCCCATCAGACGGGTGGCACGTGTCACATTCTAACTAGTATTTCAATCATCCAAAGGTTCTTAACTCACTGACACGTGGCACACATCTCGTGTGCCCATGTCACAACTAGCGACGTCATCCTGTCACACCACTTCTTCTCTTTTGCTTCGGGACTTTGGGCTTCGGCGATTTGCGAATCATCACACTCCAATTCTCCCAAACGTTAAACTCCCAAAGCAAGTTGATCTGTCCTTGGTCAAATCCAACGGTGAACACTCCCCCCTTGGATCTAAGGTGTAGATCCTCTTCGGGACTTCAGAACTTCAGGCTTCGGCCCCTCTTGCTCTTATAACCCATAACTTTCATTGAAGTCGCAAAGTCCGAATGACTTGGAGGTTAACCTTCATGCACTTTTCTCCAAATATGACGATTATGAAGAATCCTCCTTCTCCGGAACAGATCCTAGGGCCCAACCCCACGGTTGTTGTGGTTTCTTTCTTTGTGGTCATTTCTTAAACCGTTACACCTCTTGTGCTTCTGAACACAATCCAAGTGTTCTCTCAATGCCCTTCCGGCACTCTGTACATCAAAATTCTATGGATTTTCTCGGAATTCCTCGTTCATGACCCATCCAGCTTCCATGTAGAAATCATGGGATCTGAACTAGAATTTTGTCCATTTCGACAATGATTCTTTTTCGAAATTTTTGCTTCAACTTCCACTAGCATGGACCATCCAGGATCAATGTTGAAACCTTGGCTCTGATACAAATTTTTGAAATCCCCAACCACTAATTGGTTGGGCAACGTCACTTCCTGGATGTCTCTCCTTGCTCTGATACTATTTTGTAACACCCCCGACCACCCAGGCTAGGACATGCTACTCCAAATAACACTTTGATACCATTTCGTAACATCCCCGACCTTAAACCAACAGGTCAATCCATGCCACCGAATAAATTTCATGCTCTGATACCGTATATATTTATATACATATCTATCTAATGCAAATTAAACAGTTATAGCATTTTGTTCATGCGGAAACAACATTAAACATACACACAATATATGCAGACAATTCTAATAACATTATAACTTGTTTTCAAGATACACATCATACAGAGAACAACGATTTGGTACTTATCTTTCAACAGATGACCACCAACTGCGTGCAGACCTCCCACAAACCCTCCATCCTCAGACCATGCTGCTCATCATGCTCAACAGTGGGTCACTCCCGAGTTGGGACTAAACTCCATTGGGCAAGGGATTCCTAGGCTTGGCAAGGACAACAAGAAAGTCGCACAGATCAAAAAGAAGGATTTTCTCCTAGGAGGAAACTCACACTAACAGCCTACAACCTCTCATTCCTCGCATTCTTGTCCCACCCCAGGAAGTGTGCCCCTTCTCTGCTCAACAGTCCTTTGGCTACCCCACTTCCTTTTCAAGGCTTCAATAGCAGGCCGAACAAGAATTCTCCGAGAACTATAGTTGGTGTTGGGCTCCCTCTGGGAAAATCACTTCCCCAAAAAACTCTCTCACTTGGAGAGGGTTGCTTACAGGCTTCACAACCTGCTTCTTCAATCCATGGGCCTCACAACCCACCTCTTCAAACCATAGGCCTGATAACTTGCTTCTTCAATCCAGCTCTTAAGTCAATTCAAGTAAGGTTGTTGGCAACAACAAAGCTCGGTATAGAACAGGTGATGGCAGTAAGCCACGCTTAGTCAAGGAACTGTGTAGCAGCAACAACAAGTTGTTGAGGCACGGTATGAGCTCAGAAAAATTGCAGGTGCGTTGTGCTTCACAGGAAAAGTACGGGATAGCTCAAGCGCCTGCCAGTTCCAGGGTGCATGAATGATACAGAGGTCAACGATGAAGGCAATGGATCAATGCATGAATCAGTGCGTGAATCAGGTAAGATGGCAGACTTGCGAGAATGGTAACGGTCGTGAGAATGGCAAGAGCACCCCCAATGAGCTGACTTTTCCCACTTAAAATTGCATGCGCCCAGGTTGACACATGTCTTCTTGAAGCTGCATGAGCTCCACTTAACACTTGTTCCCTTTCCCAAAGAACTTATGACAACACAGATTATGTCAACCTTAGCCTTTAGGAAATAATAATATAATAGTATTCCTTTAGAGGTAATCCCTCTAGCTTAGCCCCTAATTCTAGACACTTAGCCCCTTCCCTTACCCTTCTTAGTGGAGCTTAGTCCCCCATAACTCTTTCTTCGTGGTTGGTCTACACGCAGTGGTGTAATTTTATTATTGATATGAGTGTTTACATATACAAAAATAGGCTCATTGGCCTTAAGCATCTAGGCTCTCCAGCCTAATAAACATATAAGTCTTCCAGCTTATAACACTTGGCTCACCAGCCTATAAACATAATTGCAATTCAGCAAGGGCTCAGCCTTGGGGTGTTACAATAAAAGACATGGCCCATCTCATCCGCAAATTCCTATGGCAAGGGCGGAAATCCAACTCCAAAAAATTTCATCTAGTGAATTGGAATATAGTAACCTCACCCAAAAAAAGTGGGGGACTGGGAATCAGAGATCCCGAAGTGACAAATATAGAAATGGGGCCAACCTTCTATGGAGTATAATATCAGGAAGAAAGGAATGGTGGAAAATGGCCATAACAAAAAAAAACAGGCTGGGGGGCAGAAAACGATGCATGGACACTACTCCTGACTCCAGTTTGGCTCAAAAATCTGGAAACTCATAAGAGTCACAATCCCTTTATTTAAAGAGCACCTCTCTTGGGTCCCTGGAAATGGAAAATCGATCAGTTTTGGCAAGACTCGATCTTGAGAACTGACATCACCTCCCGAGGGGAATAAATTGGGGACCTAAAAAGATGGTTGACTTCAGAACAGAAACTTACTCTCTTCGATATATCAATATGGAATGAAGATGGAAGTTGGAAGGCATGGAGTTTGGGAGATGCCCCTATTCACATCTACAATCAAGCCCAAGTGTTGATTTCCCTACTTAAAGGAGCAGCTCCTATACTCTGATACATTTCAGACAGTCGAGGCTGGGGAACAGATGGGTATTCATTCAAAGAAGGTTACAACATTCTCCTCTCCTCTTCAAGGGTGCTCCAGTCCTCAACAAAATGGAAAAATATTTGGTGTCAAGACACTCTTCCCAAAATAAATATCTTCATTTGGTCCCTAGATCATGGAAAAATACTAACGGGTGAAAACCTGATGAAAATAGGTTTCCATGGCCCTTTCAATTATCCTCTTTTCCAAAACAATCAAGACACTATTCAACACCTCTTTTGGGATTGCTCCTTCTCGAAAACAGTTTGGAATGATGCCTACGGAGAAATGACTCATCAAATAAGCTGGCCCTCATATTTAAATCCGTGCTTGGGAAACTGGGAAAAATACTACCAAGGCACTTTTCACAGAAAACCAATCTTCAAAATATTGTGGAGGTCTCTCCCCAAATATATTTGCTGGCGGATCTAGCTAGCAAGAAATAAACAAATTTTCCAGGAAAAAATATCACATCCCCAAAGTGTCGTTAGCAAGGCCAAAACACAATTGTCAAAGGTTATGAACACTAAATTTCTAAACATAGAAGATACGGCCAACTGGAATATCCCAAAGAAAGATTGGATCACAAACTTCAACCTCCAATCTAGTAATAAATCTCTCTCAATGCAAAGATCGTGCTGCGAGCTTCATATTATCCATAGCATAGATGACTGGATCCAAAAATAGCCAAATCACACACTCTATTTTGATGGCGCGTCAAAGGGAAACCCAGGGGAGGCAAGTGCGAGGGGGGTTCTCTACGAACCTAGAGGAAAAAGAATTTTAAACTACTATTGGAATATCGAGAAAGACTCTAACAATAAAGCAAAGGCGTATGCACTTCTTAAAGGACTCTAGCTAGCAAAGAAACGACAAATCCACAACCTGAATGTAGTAGGAGACTCAAACACAATCATAAGGATGATGATCCAAGAATCCGAGCCAAAAAATTTGAGCCTAAAAAGAATTATAGACAGAATTTGTGTAGTCACAAGGACCTTAAAGCCAAACTTCATACACGTTTTGAGTGAAAATAATATTGAAGCAAACAAAATGGCGAACAAGGCCATAAGGAGACCTCCTCGAACCTTAGGGGTGGAGGGTAATAAAGGCCTAGCCCCCCTAGTTTAATGCTTCCACACATGACCAGGAGCCAGTGTGCAAAGGCCAAGGGAGTGTACACTTGGAGCTTCAGCATGAGTTGTGAAAGGTGGAGGAAGCAGTTGGCAGTTGAAAAGATAGGGACTCATCGGCCAAGGACAAACCGTGTTAAAGGGATCTGGTACGACGATCCCATTATGGATTGGGGTGGTCTGCTTATCCGTTCAACTGAGTCCATGGGTAATCAAAGGCCGAAGGCTATGACACAGATGGGTCAAGCGTGTAACATCCATGAAGCGAAGTGGATTTTCCAGAGTGACGTTGGAACCAGTCCTTGGCTCGAAGATTTGAAGGATCCAAGTACAGTGCACCAGGTAGAGTTTGTGATTTATTTGATTGACACGAATTTGGCACTAATTGTCACATGGGGGGATTTATCTTAGCGTTTGTCCTTACTGGGGAGAAATTTCTATGAGTCTTTGCCAAGACAGACTCACCCTGCATTCTCCCCGAAGTACATTGTATGTTCAACATTGTTTGTGCCTCATAGAGACCCTCCTCAGAGATTCAAGGCACCCCCTTTGTATCCTTTTCTCCGCCCACCGCCTCACCCTCCGCCTTTCCATTACCTCTCACAGGACTTCACTTCGCGACCTTTTTTGGGACCTGCTTCTTCCAACATCAGATTCTTAGACCTTAAGAAGACTAGTCCTCTGCAGAATTGTGTCCCTCCCAACAACATGGAAAATAGATAGAAGAACTACATTGCGCTAGGGATCATGCATTTGCAGGGCGTCAAGGGTTTACTCGTTGGACTTGACTAGCCAGACCTTGAGATGGAGTGCGTAGGTTGTCGAAGGTTGTGAGTTCAAATGGGAGCACTCATCTCTACTTTAACCTTCGAGCTTGAGACCCTCTCTCGGCACAAGCATCTAATTGAGAGGTTGCAAGACAAAATCTATGCTCAAAGGAGCCAAATCAAAGAGGAACGCAGTAGTTTGGAGATTATGCAAAGCCGAATGGATCAAATGGAAAAAAATCATCAGCAGCCTAGTACACCAGCAAGCACCCAGGGAGCCTCCAAGAATGTAACTTCAGCCACAGTAAATCAAATCCCGGATCTCAATGAGCCCTATCCAGATCTAATTTGGGAGCAGCATGGACATTCGAAGATAAAAAAAGGAACTGAGTAGCTGAATTTTTATAAAAATTCAAGTGTCATGTTTTGTTTTACGTTATATATAAACATAGTTTTCTATTGATTGTATTCTTCGAATTACAGTAGATATGATATAGGTAGGGAAGGTGGAAACTCAATGGACACAAATTTTGTATTAGCATTTCCAAGCTTCAAAGTTTTTGTTTCTCGAAGGTCACTCATGACCCCTTTTTTTGTACTACAATGGATTTATCCACACTTTTTAATATAAATTTCCCAGTTCTTGTTTTAAAAAAAAGAGATGTTGAACAGTGTAGCTGCAACTGTTTTCTAATAAAAACATATATGTGAGCAAAAATAAAAACAATTCCCATTGACTTAGTTCGTCGCATTTTCCTTGTCCCCGTCAATGCACTAACATTTGTATTAATTATAGTTCATAACCACCTTTGAAACTACCTATAAAGATCTACAAAGATCTACAAAATATTCCATCTAGATACACATTTGTTGTGCCCATGTTTTGCTACTCATTTGCATTGAATATGCATGAAAACATGGGACAATCACTTATTCACAAGGTTGTCTATTGGCACCACAATAAATTGGAGGGGAACAACACCCAGTTCATCAAATATCTTATTTCTTTAAGTGATGTGTAGTCCCTAGGGATTCCCCACAATGCATTTTGAGTTCGCTCAAGATCGAACATGTCGATTATCAAGCACTAAATATCACTCTCCCACTAGCTCAAATTATTTTTAGCTGGATCAGATTTAAAATCACTCACTATGCATATAGCTTCTTCATGTTAGTCGAAAATTCAAAGGCAATGGGAATTGGTTCATAGAGCCCCAATATGCCTAGATCAATGAAGCCTTGTGAATGTGGCACGGGCAAGTTTGTGCCAATGTTGGGAGCCTTATTTTAGTGTACTCACTCCAACAAATACAAATGACTCAGGTGAGCAACCTCCAACCAATATTGGTTTCAATCAATAACAATGGTAAAAATCCATACCCACATTATTGCAATGCTTTTCCTTGCACACTACTACATAATATATCTATTCCCCATAAAAGATATCAACATTCCAAAGGCATCTACAATACATAGTGTACTTGATCTATAAACTGTTGTGGATATTCCATTGGAGTAGTTTGTCACAACATATCCTGTAATATTTTGAAATCTTAGATTTATGCAGTTTAATTCCTTAGATCCTAGATTTATTATCTCTAGCTTATGGCTTGAATTTAAGAAACAACTGAAATGTAAAAATTAAAGAACATGCACAAAATACACGCCATCCACACAAATGAATGCAATATTTGACCTAGGAAACACAGTACGGGAGAAAACCCAGCTAAAAGGTGAGGCTTATACTCTACTCTCTTTGCTTCAGTCATAATATGCAAATGCAAAGGAATGGGAACTCACTAAGGAGTTACCTTTTGACATTATGGCCTAAAAAACTACTACAAAATCATCCTCGTCCTCTATTATGCTCAAAAAATACCTCTCTTAGGTGCTTTTCTCCACTATGGAACAAGATACAATGCAAAAGAATGGAACCCCTTTTCCTCATAGCGGCACGGTATTTAACATAGCCTAATAACCATCTAGGGGTAGGGTTTTGAATTCCTCAAACCTCAATTGTGATAAGGTTTTGGACCTTTTAGAATCTTCTTGAAAGTTCACAAGTTTCTAGCCCCATATGTGTTAGTAAGAATGGTTGATGTGGCATCCTCTCGTACCATGGTGGTGAACACGGTAGGTCAACTTGCAGGAGACATAAATTTTGCATATGAGCTCTAATTGACGTAATTTTTATGCCATTAGAATGGTCTCTAAGTGTATATCAACATCAAGGGGTTTGAGTTAAAGCAATGAAAGTTTTGACCCCCAAAAAAATGTCATTTTATGCCTCAAAATGGATCTGAAAGGTTTCAAACCCCAATTTTCCAAATTGGGACATGCCGTTAAAATGACCCTACAACTTGATTCCTCCAAATTTTTCCACTCTAAAAGCATAGAGATAGATGAAAAATAATATAATTGTCCAATCTGAATCATACCTCCCCGCTAAGGGAGGATTTTTTATCCGTAAACGGTAGGCCTATGGCATGTTTGTCTCACCAACACGGATACTTCTACAGAATAAAACAATTATAACCTCATCTCTTTGGATTACGGGAAATTCTCGTCCAATCAAGACATAAGTAGACTCAGAAACAAATGAGTCAGAAAGATGTGGCAAGTCAGATTGGAGGTAATGTAAGTCAACCAAATCGAATTTACCCAAGTTGGATTTACCCAAATAGGGTCGACCAAGGGATGTTTGTCAGTCGAATGAGGAAGTGAACTCGACCAAAAAACGTGTGGGTGGAGTAACCCGTTGGAACAATTCAACCAAATTGTCCAAATGACTATCTAAAGGGTGAATTTACCACTCCGCGACAATTTTAAAATGCTTGGGGGGCGATTTTATAACACCACAATCAATAAAAAAAATGCCTAGGGGTGATTTCTACATCCCATGGAAAGAAAAAAAAGTCCAGGAGTGTGAAAATTCACCCAGGTAATTTTAAATTCGCCCAAGCAACAAAAGAATTCTATGTACAGCCAGTGGGGAAAATAAAAACCCATAACTGATAAATTACTTGTGTTGGTGCTATAGGTTGCAAATTTACTTCAACAACGTATTCATAGAGCACTGCAACTCATAATGAAAGGACCCAGAGAACAAAAGGAATTAACTCACAGATGTCAACATTTAAATGGGACTTTTATTATGTTGAGAAGAAGATTGTAATGGGGTGAGCTATACATAGACTCTGTGTATTGTTACTCACTGACAATACAAAATTGTAGAGGCCAAGGCTAACAGACACCCTTGCTCGTAGCAAATAGGCACCTTAACTCCTTCGTCCACTCAACTTCAAGCAAGCTACCCTCTTCAAGCTTCAAATTATGTTGATGTCCTTCCCTCTTTCTCCTTGCATCTCCCTTCCTTGTCTTCTTCAATGTTCCTCTTATTACTTTTAATGGTCTGCTCTTCGAAGGTCAACAATCACAACTATTCGTTTCACCTTCCCATTGTGCTAGAAGACCAAATAAAATGAAATAAAATAAAACATGTTTATTTACAACATTTACAAACATTTGCCAAGATCCAATTCATATCACACCTCCCCATTTGAAGGCTTTTGGTCCCCAAAATCTGGACCATTAAGGAGACGAAAGCACAAGGCTTCCATTTGCTTCTGCATATCCACCATTCCATTGTTGACAAAGATGGCTTGTTTCATGCTTGTATGCCCTTGTTTCACTACTAGAGGAGTTGTGCTCTCTCTCTCTCTCTCTCTCTCTCTCTCTCTCTCGATGTGTTGTAACGAGGTATGCCTTGCCACCCTTGACCAAGCAGTACTTGTTTTATCTCCTATACAAGGTGTTGGATTATTGAGAGGGGGGGTGAATCAGTGATAGAGCAATTTAATCCTTTTTAACCATATAATCCAAGTGTTATATCAATGTAACATTATCATCCAATAACTACAGAGTAAATAAGCAATGAACAAATGAACAGTCATACACATACACAGTACACCAGTGTTTTACGTGGAAATCCAAAGCGGGAGAAAACCACAGAATTTTTTCTTATATGTCTTGAAGAATTACATTCATTGGAAGCACTAACTTCTTCTTTTTTCCAACTGCAACTGGAAGGAGGATCCAACCCCCTTGTTTCTCAGGCTACAACCTGAGGGAAGCTCCAACTCCCCTATTCTCTGGCTACAACCAGAGGGAGGCTACAACCCCCTATGTTCTCCGGCTACAACCGGAAGGTGGATACAACCACCTCTCCTTGCCTCATCCAACCGCCCTGAAGTAGAAGTAGAATGATGGAACCACTGTCACACTATCACTGTGAGATATACCACTGTAAACCTGTACCAATAAACCTGAACCATGCATCAACCTGTACCTCAACCTGTAATCAACCTGTACCATAAACAAGTGCATCAACTATGCACCAACTTGTACCAAACAACATGTAATCAACCTATACCAAAAACAAGTGCATCCATCCATGTGCCAAGTATGTACCAATCATGTGTCAGCTACTCATCAATTATGACCCATCAATATGTACCAACATCATCAACTATACACCTCATGTATGTGCCAACTCATCAACTACTTGTCTCAACCATGTACCCAATATGTACCTTAACCAAAATCCCTCATCAATTTCATCATCCAAATATGATTTGTAACTCTGTAATAGACCTGGTGTATATGATCACATACTTGCAAACCTTCCTTAACTTTCACAACAAGAGACTAGCATTTTCATCAAACTTTTATTTAGTCTCACATGACTAGTTTGGGATTAGTCAACAACTCTAACTTGAAATAATAATAATTATGTACTTGTAATGAATAAATATCTAAAAATAATATACAATGTTCTTCAATTTGTTTTATGCAATTCCTCCAGGTGTCGCTACTTGGAACCTCTCAGAAAAGGAGTTATAGCAAAAATGGCATACCTTGCTTAATTATGGCTTATTCTAGAGAGCGACCTTGTAGAGTGTGCCCCGCACAAAATATTTGTTGAATGGATATGAAAATGTTACATGGAATAATAAAGAATGTACTCTAACCAAAACATTTGTTCTCACTTAATTTGGATCTGTTATGAAGAAGTTATGACGTTTTTATCTGAAACACCTGTTTTAGACTAGTTTCAGGACTAGCCACAAACCTTATTTTCCACAGAGTGTAACTCCAAAAATTCAATGACCCACAAGCTGAAATTTTTACCACAGATACTTGGATATGTTTACTCAATGGCCTATCAATTTCACAGTCTGTATCATTCTAGAAAAGAGTTATTGCGTAAATGGTGAGATGACCTATAAATTACATACTTTAGAAAGCATCATCAAAAGAATGTATCTTCCCTTGAATTTTGGCCTTCTTTTCTTCACCTTCCCTCTAAAATTCGGCTTAGATATCTTTTGGTTACCTCAATCACCTATAGATATTCAATATTCTCAAGTGTGATGTAAAATGAGAGAGCCTTGCCTCTTATTTATACTCTCCAAGTAGTTTCCTTAAAAGCATCTTCTAGGTCACTTTGCGCACTTTCCTTATTTTAGTTTTAACCCACTTCTAATTTCTCCATTATATTTATTATTTAAATAATTTCTTTTGTATTCACTTTGAATTATACTATACGCATCACTTCACTTTATTATTTACCTTCTAAAATCTCTTAAACCACTTTGACTACTTTGACCTTTTGGGGCTTCTAGATGACATATGAGGGTCCTCCAACTTCGTAAGGCCATAACTCTTAAACCGTGAGGATTTATGTGACGTTCCAGATATAAAAAAAAATGGAATGACATGTACTATCCATATAGAATAGTATTACCTGAAAATATATCAAAACTCATACCATTATACATCAAATAAACTTGGGTCCATTACCCAAACCTGGGTTCTCCAACTTCTCATGGCCATAACTCTCTAACCGTGAGGAGTTATGTGACGTTCCACATACCATCGGAAATGGAATTACATGTAATATCCATATATAATATTATTACCTTAAAATATATTAAAACTCATACCATTATACATTAAACAACCTTGGGTCCATTACCCAAACCTTTGTGCTACCGAAATTCGCTACGGGACTTTCTTCAAGGTTTGACATCAATGAAAACCAATCTTAATTAACACAAGGTAGCATCCCTTTTACCACAAGTAAGGGATACCCAACATAACTTTTCATGTGTCCATTGGTGCAAATTCACATTCTACCTCATCAACATAACTGGCACTAATTGTAAACTTGATTTTACATCTTTGAGTGATTCTCATAACAGTTGTCCCTTGCAACCATACTAGTGAACTTGGCTCTACTTGATCCGAAAATCCTTAGATACTACTTGTTCCTTTAAAAATATATATATTAGCATCTAACCTGATTCAGAATAATTTATTGATCATATTGAGTGATTTGCATAAAATGATGTTGTGTTTCTTATCCAAAATCTCATAAAATGATGATTAATTTGAAGATTTATGAGATGACACAACAGAAAATAACATAACTCAAATTACATATATTGATGACATATATTACTTTATCTTCAAGTCCCTTTTAGATAGTAATATTGCTTCTCATAGGCTCAAAATGTCAATTTACATTACAACATGGACTTACAAAAAGCCAATTTAACGGACTCTCTTTAATTCCGCTCCTCAAACTCAAAAAATGAGTTCACCATTGAATTTCTTGCGAAATTCTAAGAAAATTGAGTATAAAATCGACCCTATGTCGAACTGGCTCAATTTCACCCTTTTTACATGCGAGACGATGCACTATGGCACTCATTAATGGAAATTTGGACTAAGACTTTCACAAATGACCTCTTAACACAAAAATAACATCACCATTGAACTCCTCTCAGAAAAATGAGAAAAATGAGTATAAAGTTGCCTATATGTGGACAATATACCTCATGGAATGCATATCGAGACAATACTAAACTTGCCTCCTCTTCTTGGATTCAAATATATGCATTCGTACATCCTCGAGATCCATGCTTGCATTGGAATTTGTGTCTATCTCAGACTGTGTGCAGTCCTCAGTTCGTGCGCCTATAAATAGGGGGTTGGGCTTAAACCACCACCCGAAAATTTGGTTGGCATTAAAATTTTGTTATGTGGGTTCCTAACAAACCCACACCATGAATTGGTTAAGTGTTGGCATATTACATAGTGGTTCGTGGGGTCAAACGGTAAACCCCATCGACCACACTATATATGTATATAGTGTTTTGGTTATATGGCGGTTGGGCATATAAGTACACCCCTGTGAATATATCATGTGGTTGGCATATAGTTTGAACGCCTGATGGAATATGGGTATGGTTACATGGAACTTCAACCGAACCATGGATCGAGGACTTGGGCCCTCGACCCTTTTTGTCGCCAACTAAATCCTTTACCAAACTTAAAAACAATCGCCAACATATATTATTAAGTAACATTGGTGTGGCGTATTGGAAATGGAGGTTTGTATAAAGTTATAGGAGGTCATGGGTTTGACTCCTGTACTTTTGAAAAACATTAACCATTAATGTCCAATGAGATACTGCCATGTGGCAATCTCTCATTAGTCTATCATTACCACGTGTCGACATAATTGGTGCCAACTGTATGTACGGATTTCCCAATCACCTGCCAACTTGACATGTCACCTCACCTGTCTGCCACGTGTTGCCATGTGAGTTTGTCATGTCAGCATTGTATGGCATGCATGGTCATGCCACGTCTCACCCTTGTAGTGGTGACACGTGTCACCTTGACCCTGTTGACTTTTTACTTTTTTTCCCTAGTTTGACTTGAACTTTGACCATTCATAACTTTTGCATACGAAATTTGTTTGAAGCAATTTTTGTGTCGTTGGAAAGCTATCACTGAGCTCTACACATTGATGGAATTTTTGAGAACATTTGGGATTACTAAATTTTGAGCATTTATGGATCCTCCTGGACCTCTATGAGGGTTCGAGATCATTCTAGACCTCTATGAGCATTCTTGGATCCTCCTGGATCACACCTTCCCACTGAAGAACTTTTGGTCCTCCAAAAGTATGAATATTTCAACAAATTAGTGATGATGACTTCTTCACTCTTCCACCTTGCTGAATATTCAGGGACTCGATCTTCATCGTGGATCTTAGATATTAGATCAGTCTACTTCAATCTACTTCTTAAATATGGCTCTGACTCTCATCGTTGACACTGTCGCTAATATAGATATAGCTTCGGTTCTGGCTCATAGATTCCTTCATAACAAAAGTCTGCTCACTAAATCTCTACAATATCCAAATCTAAATCATGTACTCAACATCCACTCCCATCTCCTTCTCTTTTGAAGCTAGTCTATCTCAGTCAATATGAAAGCAAGTAGAATGTTGATCTATGCCTTGCCTTTTTTGGACTCTCTGTTCTTGTATTGTTGATGTATCTATTGGAGTATCTAAATGAATTCCTTGTGCATTACTTCTCTCCTACCTTGAAAACAATTCTTTATGTACTGCCTGAACTGCTTCTACTTAAGGTATACATCTACATGAACATGACATAATATCTTGAATATGCTTATAGCATGCATCCTCTTACAAAGAATATTATTTCTCCTTTACTAGCTATAGAAATATTTACATAGCTTTGATGTTCTTCCCGCTTTCGATCTACATGTTCCAACTGCCTGCATCCCTCTATTTCTTCACCTTCGGTTCTTTAGAATAAAAATGTTAAGTTAGACAATTTGATCCATATGTATACCTTTAGCTAATAACAAGACAATACAAGTGCCTATACTGTTGTTGAAATTCTTAGAAATGTTTATAAGATCCCTCTCACTCCTATAACAAAGCAGTTATATAAAAACCCTTTTACAAGATTCCTCTCACTTCGAATAATATGTAAGGTGGCTATATAGAAATCCTTTTGACAAGATTCCTCTCCCTCTTAACAACATAGAAGGTGGCTATATAGAAATTCTCTTACAAAATTCCTCTCACTCTTAACAACATATAAGGTGGCTATATGGAAATTTTACAAAATTTCTCTCACTCTCATAATCTATAATGAGTGTCTTACAAGCCTTCTAATACAACATTAGAAATAGACTTAGGAGATATCTACATATGCATATCACATTTACAAAGGTACATATTTACAATGAAATCTCTTCTTATGGGTGGTTTATTCATGGACTCATCCTCCCCTTAGTAATGGAAGGAGTCTCACAACTTCCTATCTTTGACAATGCCTCTAACACTGATGTTGAATCTGAAATTGAATCTAATGTAGAATCTAATGTTGAATCCAGGAAACCATTAGACCAGATTATAAGACTTCCCAGTAACCTATATAACCTCTATTTGCAAACACCAAGCACTATTGTCGTGTCTTGAGTGGCTTCCCCTGAATACACAAGTACCTAGTCATTATGGAATGCGACTACATATATTTCATCTTCAAAAGCCAAAACTGAGAGTAAGTTTACTTTTAAATCTGGAACATATAACATATACTCTATTCCCATAAATCCTCCTGACTTGAGCTGGAATCTTACATATCCATACCCTCTTATTCCTTGTCTAGTGTATTTCCAGATCCTACATAGAAATCTGTGTCGATCTCTGAGAAAGTCAGGAATACTAATCTCATCTCGGTCATGTGGTGAGATGAGCCATTGTCCACGAACCATTCCTCTATGTGTTCATATATCACTCTATTAAGACCAGCCATTCGAAAGTATTATTTCTCAAATCTTTCAACAAGACCCTTACATCTTTATGGTTCTGCTTCGGACGTAAGTGCGGATAAAGTGTCCAACGCTTCTCGATCTTATGTCCACTCTTACCATGATAAGAGAAAAGTATCGTGTTCCCATCTTAGAACCACGATCCCTTTTTTTCATTCTCCCTTTTCCTCTGTTTTGAGAAATGACCTCTACCTTTAGCCTTCTTCTTGGGGGGATTTTCTTTCACAGACTGTCTTCTTTGACATTTCTCCATATCATGGTTATTAGTTCCACAGGAAGCACATGGATACATAGACCATTTACCAATGGGAAATGTCTTCATTTCCTCTTTAGAATGCACATCCTTCTCTGAAGATGTCTTACACATGTTACCTTTCCCTGGGCTGGAAGGCAAGACTAATTTCTTATGAAGGACTTCTTCATCTGAAGTTCTCCTTGCTTAAGCCATCCTTAAGCATTCTCCATCTTGACAGGAAAAAGAATAATATGAGGAGTCATCCTTCTTGATCATGGCTTTTGAAGGGGCTAGTTTCTCTTGCATCGGAGACTTTACATTCTCGACTTGCTAATCTTCATGGATTGATGTTGATGTTGCCAATACATGATCCTTGGTCTGCAACTTTCTTTCCAACTCACAAAAAATACATTTATGGAATTCCTC
>ML782808.1:705623-718229 GCA_009831015.1 Picea engelmannii
CAGTCGACACATATATGGATTATATGGCTATGTCATCTGGAGATTTGGAATGGCAGCAAAAACCTTCATATATGTTGTTTCAGGAGTCAAGTATAATGAATTTGCGCGATCTACTGGTGTTTGGAACTATAGGAGAAGTCACCATATGCACCAATTTTCTCATCGATCGAGTGCACAACAGTTGTGTATAGTTGGAGAAGGCATATCCCATACATGTTGAGGACATTCATAAATTGACAGGTTTATTAATGGATGGACAAGATGTATCTCAAGCATTCTAAGTCTCAGGGAAGCATGGTTGAAAGAAAGAGGAGCTCAATATTTATGATAAGTATGGCACTAGACGAGGAGGTCACGGAGCACTCATTGATCCCATTAAATATGAACAAGTCTGTTGTGCATGCTATATGATCGCAGGAAAAGCCATGAAAAACTACTCAAAGGGAGAGTGTGCACTCGACACCATCTCAGTTGATGAATTTTGTAAACAAGGAGTGCCATTAAATTGGTGCAAATATTTGCTAATTGAGCTACTACACTATTGTGCTGACATGCATGATCGGGTTGACTATTTCATATATGGTTAGTTGTTGATTAAATTTACAATGCGGAAGTGGAATTTTCCACAGGTTCGCGAACTGTCCTACACTCATGACCTCCGACTCACCAAGATGTTCAACCCCTGGCTAGCTAGGAATGACAGTACAAACAAATAGTACATTCAACGACAATGTCTTTTTGAAGTGGTATAATGACCTTGTCAACACAACCCACCGGATGAGGATTCCATGAGAGCTGTTAAATCGACATACCAACAAGATCTCGTTTGGCATGAACCGAGATCATACTTTTGTCAGACCCCTAGGCATTGCTCCAACACTATTTGACAAGTCCATTCTATTGCCTTTCTATTTGGACGATGAAATTCTAGACAAAGAGGTCTATTTGTGGCTCGAAGTATAGCGGGAGAAGAAGAAATTGGCCATATCATACAATATGTCGGCAATATCACAATGGCCAACCCCTACACAGATAGATGTCCCAAGTTAGAGCATGACAGTGTCAAAGAGACAATGGACACCCCGAGAGTCAGAGAATGATGAGGAAGAAGAGACACTACTGAGGTTTGTCCCACTGCTTCCATTTCTATCAATTTTGGACACTGCTAAAATCTCAAGTAAGGAGTTCTACGAAGTTCTTGCCATAGCTTTTCCTCCTAAGAAACCACGAACTGACTCTCCATCTACATCCACCCCAAAACCCATTATCATTGATGCAATACTTATTTCTTCACTTCCATCCCTCACTCAAACTATCCCCCCTAAACCATCCTCTATCCCCATTATCATGATTCCTAATGACCCTGTGATCCATACAAATCCCACCCCTAGTATTGAGGAACTTAATCAACAACCAGCTATTTTTGTTGCAGGTGCCTCGTCCACCACTCCATCATCCCTTGCCCACACTCATATCACAACAACTGAGAAAGATTTTAGTGCCCCATTCATTATGGCTGCAGGAACTACAGTCCCCATTCCCCAAATTATGTAGGTCATTGTCCCACTCACTACCCCTCTAGAGACTAATCCCAATCTAGAGCCAGAAAAATTAGCAAGTATGCACAATCAGATGGGTCAAGATCCACCAAATGACCCCATGGCTACCCAAGAAGAAACTACTTCATCTCACAACACGAGGTCCATGAGAGAGCAAGTTGCACCCTTATTGAAAGATCCCCCACAATGTTGTGCCATCCTAGAATTGTGTCTGGAGCGCACATAAGTGGTTGGTATGCTCCCCCCATATGTCCAAGAAAGGTTCCCATGGAGCTTCCACACAACCACTACTAGTCCTGATGGCACAAGCACTCCGAGTTTATTTGAAAGATTGATTCTTAGTGGCCAACCACTTGCATCAAAATTGCCCATGGATCCATCTCTCACCAGCGGGGAGCTTGTGGCCTAGTCCACACCGCAACTCTTACATATTCTACATGCCTCAACTAATTATCTTAAGCACAGGATTGTCACTACTGAGCAAACCAATGAAGAACTCACCAAATAGATGCTCTAGTTGCATTAGGAGCTAGTTGTAGTATATGAGGATCGAGATCAAGAACATGAACTATGCGCACAGGCCGAGTCAACTATCGATACAATCTCTAAAAAAAATTCTCAAGTGTGGCATAAGATCTGCCATGCTTCTCATGAGCTACCAGAAGATATTACCTCGATTGTGCCACCACAAAAAGTTGAGCTTATTGTTGATGCTTGGTCACAACTGGCTGTCAAAACCGATAGTATTCAACAAGAAATGGACGTGATTAAACTGAAAGAGAAGGAGCATATCCAAGCTATGATGGAGAAATTTACTCAGGCAATGGAAGAAGGGGATCTCATTCGGTCCTCGCTTCATGATCAACCGGGAGATTGTAGTAAACTCTTCACGATGGTCAACGACTGGGTCAGTTTGCTGGAATGACGAAGTAATCAAGTAGAAGAGTTGTGAGCACAACTTCAACAGATGAATGGAGAAGCCTAAGCCATCACTGATCCCATTGAGCAGTAAGAAAATTTTGTGAATATCCAAGCAGCAGATGAACAATTGGATGCCATGCACCAAGTTGCTCAAGCGGCCAAGAAAGAGCTCAGAGACTTCCAACCTATAGTGCAAGCTGTGTACATCCAGATGCAGCAGCTAGATTCAGTTGTAGAGACAGAATGGAATACATTGTTGGCTACTAATCCTATGGAGCCAAATGTGGCAATTGCACAAGTGTTTGTTGTGGGAGCCTCAATTTTAGCAAGAAAGTGGCAGGATCAAGTGGAGCATTACGACATCTTCCACCAACATGCCATAAAAAAAGCACTGAAGTTGGGCCATTTATTTGAAGAAAGGCTCAGAAAGGAAGCGAAAGGTTGACTTAGGACGAGTCAACGACTGTGGTCGAGGCCTATTATGCTCTCCATTTTTGGAAATGTTGAAATATTGAGAAAGCACTGCATGCCAATTAGAAGACTACAAGCAGCAGAAATAGTTAGAAGCACTGACAACTAAGTGGAAGTATAAAAACATCAAAAACAACCAAAATCACCATGCATCAGTTGGAAAAGCAGCTAACAAAGGTCGAAAGCATCGAGTGCCAACGGTAAGTCGAGAAGATAGAGAAAGAAGGAATC
This sequence comes from Picea engelmannii, assembly GCA_009831015.1. Taxonomy (NCBI): domain Eukaryota; kingdom Viridiplantae; phylum Streptophyta; class Pinopsida; order Pinales; family Pinaceae; genus Picea; species Picea engelmannii. The sequence continues at coordinate 708,806 of ML782808.1, forward strand.
CAAGAAGCGGCAAAGGAAAAACATAAATAAGAAAGGAGTGCGTCAAGGAAAAGGTTGTTGAACGAGTTGATGGGTGAACGAGAGAGCAAGACATTGTTGGTGTCATCATTGTTATCATTGTTAGTGTTGGGATCGCGTTAGCACTGTCATGATAACCCATTGTAATGGTCTTTGTTGGTATTACTATGCTTTTGCAGTAAGGTTTTGAGTCTTGATGAGAGACACATGTGTTGTATGACAGTATGATGATGTTATTGATAATATAATGGCTTGTTTTGGGCCCTAAAAAATCTTTTATTGTTGATATGTTATGATGTGCATGGATCTATATTTGTGTTGTGTAATTACTTCATTCTTGTCTATCTAGTATTTGATCATTATCACTGCATGTCTTTGTCATTAATATATGAATCTAAGAAGTGTAGAAGCTAGATCTAATGTTAAGTTCTCCCTAACTCACTTCAACACAGAAGTCTCGGTTGCGCTTCGAGTGAGACCTCCTTCCCTTGCTAAAGGTTGAATATGCTAGCATACCTAGACTACAATGGTGCCCTTTGTTGGTAACCTCTGAGAACCCTGGTCTTGATCTTGTGCCAACAGTAGGTAGGACCTTGTACTCCTCTTAATCCAACATGAAAGGCTCATAGAGTTTCATATTCTCCACATTCACTACTAAGTAAATGTGCATGTATGGGGGTAGACTGAGTCTATAGGTGTTATATCTCACGTTCTTAAATATCTCAAAAGGGCCATATTGTAGAGCCTTGATCTTCTTAACAGGACCTTGTAGCCTTTCCTTGTTCAACATAACCAAACCTTTCCTCCCACTTTGAATGAATTCTTGGTTTTGTGTTGATCATGTTCGACCTTATACTATTCATGTGACTTCTTCAACATCTCTTGTACTTGCAAATGGATCTACCTAATCTTCTCAACAATTTTTTATTCTCTCAATTCATCTCATGTGAGGTCCTCCCTCACTCCTCCTTGTTATCCATATGCAACATCAAAGGATGAAGGTGGAAAATATCCAAAGAGTGTTATGTATATATTATATTTTAATCCCATGTCTTCATATGCTTCTAATTGTAACCCCTCAAAAGTTGCACAAAAGTCATGTTGACTACTTATGTCTACCCATCTGTCTATGGATGGAATGTTGTAGATCTATTCAACTTAGTGTCCATCTTCTCCCGCAATCTAGTAAAAAATGCACTGAGAAATCTGGTATCCATGTTTGAGATGATGCTCCTTGGTATCCCAAAGTGCACCCAAACATGTTCAAAGAATTTTTTTACTACTTCTTGTCCTTTGATGGTCTTTTTACAAGACATGAGAATGCACATATTGCTAAACTTGTCAACTACCACAACTAGATAGCTATGTCCATTCCTGGTTTTTGGTTACACGTCCCACAAAATCCATGGAAATTATTTCCCAAGGTCGAGTGGGTACAAGCAAGGGATGGTATAAACCTTGCTTCCTGTTACTAGGCTTGTTGGTACAACAAAGTATGCATCCTAAAATATACCATGCTACATATTATTGCATTCTAGGCCAATACACATACCTCTGTAAGTTAGCAATTATCTTCCCAACACCAAAATGTCTAGCAACCTTGGAGGTGTGATCCTCTCTGAAAAGATGCAATCTTTCACCTTTAGGAACACAAAACTTGTCTATCTTGTAGAGTAAGCCATTATGGATATGATAGTCAACCTTATTGTCACCTTATTCTATACAAATTTGGCCTTGTAGTTGTTGAAACAAATCCTTGAGGTCCTCATCTTTTGTGTATGCCTCTCTATATGCATCATGGATAAAAGGCTCCATGTGCATAAAAGTTCCAAAAGCTATAATCTTATATGTGGGTGGCCTAGGAAGCATGTTTTCCAACTTGGTTGTGCTACCCATCTTATACTTGCTGACTAGATGAAACTATTGTAAAAACCCCATCCACTTGTAATGTTTAGTTTCTTGTAGCTTACTTTAGACCTGCAAATATTTTAGCAGCTGGTGATCTGTGTGGATGATGGTCTCATTGCCCATAAAATAGTGCTTCCACTTCTTGATAGCTTGAACCAGGGCATAGAGCTCATTGTCATAGGTAGGGTAGTTGATAATTTCCCCATGAAATATTTTATAATGATATCATACATGCATTACTTGACACCGATCAAGATTAGCTCCACAACTTTAACCCAAAGTAAATCTGCAAGGTTCACTATAATTATGAAAAATTTAGGTTTTTTTCTGTTAATTAACTCTTGGTGTCAACCAACCATTGAATCCACTGGAGCACTGGGAAACCGGGGGAAGTTCTTGCCTGCACCAATTGTTCACTGGACCACCGACCATCATATGGTAACTCTCAATCACACTCTTTTAATAATCGAATGTTGGGTTGCCCGTTACACCACCCACCAGATATGCTCTACTCAATTGGACCACTGACTATACGCTTTCACTGGCCCACCGGGGTATACAAACAGTGCTACCTTATTTGTGATCTTGGTCTGGTTGACGGACTTTGCATGTCTGTCAATTTTTGATCCGTTAACTGACCCACCGACCACCAAAGGTAAATGAACATGAATTACTTAAAAGATTTGAAAGGTTGGTCTAGTTAGCAAGCAATCGCCAAATATAACAGCCCCGCTATATTTAGAAACTCACTAAAGATAGAAATCTCCCCAGACTTGAATCTACATATGAATTTGATACCAAAATCTAACCTTTGTGGGTTCATTACGGCCAAATTTATCAATCTCGATGGAACGGGAATAAACAAAACAATTTATACATGTGGAAACTGAGCTAGGAGATAATTCATTCAATGAATGGCCGAATTTGAAAGTAAAAACAAGTTTTCACAACAAACTTTCGTTCTTATTACTCCCACTGCTCTGTGTTTTCACACCTAGGGGATTATATTTATACAAAGAAGAGAAAATTTATTCCATAGATTTGAATCTATCATAAAAAACAAAAACCCTCTATTTTTTCTCTTAATGACAACCAATTTGTTTCCTTGAATAGGACATAATCCAAACAGTTCACCCTAGATTATCTAACTCCCTCAATTTCTATCTAAAATAGACATAACAGTTACATTGCATAGAAAAACACTTTCTCCGCGAACACACTTAGAGACATTCTAGAACTATTACAACTTAGGAAAATAAAACAAAATACAAGCTTCTACAACAATGATGAACCCAACTTCCTCTCATAAATTCTTAAGACCTTCTAGAGGTCAAACACTAGGTCAATTTTGAAAGATACTCCTGCATCAAAATCTTTGAGAAGAAAAGACATGTTCATGGGCTTTGTTCCCAGAGTTCTTCTATAATTGTACCATACTTGGAAATTTTTGTTGTTGTCATCTACATGGCATATTTGTTAGCCTCATAATCCTAAAGTTCTATAGTCTAAGTATTTTCTAGTATAAATGCTTTTAAAAATTAGTTTATTCTAGTTTGTTAGGATAAGGACACCTAGCTTCTACGTAGAGGACACCTATCATACTCATGTGATTATGTGATTGGTTGTTCTCCTAGTTTTTAGTTTAGAGTTGAGCTATATAAACTAGCTCCTTCTTCAAGTGAGGTTAAGGAGTAGATTATGAGTTCTCACTTCAGATTGTAATCACTTTTTCCTTATCAATAAAATTATAAGTTTGAGGACACTTTGTTAACATGGTATCAGAGCCATGGTGAAATGGTGATGGAAGGATTGGTGATGGATTGAGGAAGCAAGGAAGTCTCCACAACATCATCATGTATCTCTTCAAATTCAAGAGCAACGGTACTGAGGTAAATTGTCATTGTTTTAAATAAGGAAAGTGTTGTGATTGCAACAATCCACTGTTTTCAATAATTGATTGAATCATCATTTTTTAAGAATTGTAAATTTTTATAGATCTGCAATTTCATAGATTGTAGATCCATTGCTTCTTTATTAAAAAGGTAAACATTGCTTCAGATCAATTAAATCTGGCAATTAAATCTGGATCATATTGTAGATTCTATATTTTTTTTCTAGTTTTCAGAAATTCTAGTGATCTATGAATCTGAGATTTGTATCTGAGATCTAAAATTACATTGGGATTGAACGCACCTCCATTCAATTTGCCTGTAACTTCTAGTAAAGTCTTATGGAGTGATTGAAGATAACACTGGTGCTTTCTCTTATGTCATAGTTGTTGAAAGATTTGTGATATTGTGCCTCAAGATCTGCAGTTGCAAGAGCGAATTAGTGCAGACATGCATTGGCATTAACAACTAATTAAGCTAACAGTGCATCCAAAATTCTTTTGACATAGATTGCATATGTGGTTTATTGTTTGAAGTGCAGCTTCATTATTTCATGAGCAGATTTGTGTTGTATGGTTGGCTTCATGAAGAACATCCATAACTGGAGGCGAACACACATCTGATGAATTTGTAGATCTGAGGCGTATTTTTTTCTCCCTTATACATGAAGAACATCCATAACCGGAGGCGAATGCGGATTTGAAGCATTCGTAGATCTGAGGTGAATTTTACTACAGTCAACGCAAAGATCTGTGCCTCCCTTCTGGTGCGTCCACGCAGGATAAACTACAGTCCTTCTGGTGCCTCCACGCAGAGATCTGAGCCTCCCTTCTGGTGCGTCCACGCAGGATCAAACTACAGTCCTGCTGGTGCCTCCACACAGATATCTGAGCCTCCTTTCTGGTGCGGTGAGCATGGATCGAGTAAGGGAGAGCTCGCGCTATCATGGGGATTCTCATCAACAAAATTTCCATGTGGATCAAGTAACGGAGAGCCCACGCTATTGTGGGGATTTTCATCAACAAAATTTTCACGCTGGATCGAGTAAGGGAGAGCCCACGCTATCGTGGGGACTTTCTTCAAAAAATTGTAGTCACAGGAGTCAACATTCTGGGCGCTGGACATTGAAGAAAGAACTTACTTTGAAAGACATTGTGGCAACAACAGAATAAACTCATTGTAGTCATCAAATTCTATCTGGGAGGAGGAGGAAGATTTCTTAGTTTGTTTCAAAGAAGTGTGCATGTCCCTCCTTGATTCGCTCCACTTGATTCACCTGGTATTCACTCATGATTGTTGCCTGGAAAATTAAAACTTCATTCCTCTTAATTTATAAATTTTCTTTGATGGCACACATGAAGGTGTCGTGGTTTTAAGATTAAAACTTTTCATTCCTCTTAATTTATAAATATGCTTTGATGGCACACATTTTATGTAATGAGTGGATTAAAGGTTTGGTTTACCATTTTGTGAAAAGATTTTTTTTAGTCATTAATGACTTTAGCTCAAGGAGGGGCTTTTTTCTGTCATTTGTAAAAGACTATATGTCTTATAAAAATAAAAGGATCAATTTTTTGAAAATTTTGATTGTAATTTTTAAGTGAAAAGTTGAGAAGAGTTCAGTAAAATACTCTCTCATTTTTATTTTCTTTTCATCGAGACTTTTAAAGGGTCAAGGCCAAGCCCTTAAAAACTCTCTTTTTAAGTTGGACTAAGTACTTCTTCTTTTTGGTGCCTTGCATCTCTCTTTAGGCATTTTGTGGATTATTCTCTTGTAATCTTGCAACAAACATCATGTCTAAATTAATCAACCTATTCACAGAATTAGATAAGTTAGATGGACCCAAGAATTACAAATCTTGGAGTGGGCACATGCATAACACTTTGATCTATAATGAATTATAGCATGATATATGTGATGGTGATATTGCTCCAACTAAGCCCATCGACGCTACTTCTTTAGCAAAATGGAATTTGAAAGATGAAAAATCACTTGCTTTGCTACGTTCTTTTGTAACTGAACACACGTTTGTTCATATTGAGAATTCGAAAGATGCATGGCCTACTTGGAATCTGTTAAATAATCTTTTTGATACTCATGTTGCATCTCATAGAGTTGATTTACAAATGAAATTTCTTAAACAAAGATTAGCAGACAATGGTGATGTATTATAATACATTTCAAGGATTAAGAACATTCATCAGGAAATCATCAAAAACGGTTTTCCTAAACTTGAAGATAGTTTTCTAGTCTCCATTGTAGTAAATGGCTTGCCTCCATATTATAAGCATTTTCTTGAGACTTTGCAAATAACTGATAAGTTATCAATTGTAACTTTTGATTCACTTAGTGAATTATTGGCTCAACATAGTAAGTCTTTTGGAAAACAAAAACAATCAGGAGAAGATCTTCTTTTCACTAAAGCTGAAAGTTCTAAAGGAAGAGGAAAATCAATTTTTGGAAATTTTCAGAATCAGTCTTCTAATCGAGGCCGTGGTAGAGGTTGTGGTCAATGTAGAGGTCGTAACAATTTTCATCAACAATATTTTCAAAGTAATCCTCACAATAATAATGCACAGTCAGGAAGAGGCAGAAATCTTAGTCAAGTAAGATGTAAAAGATGTTTAAAGATGGGTCAGTATGCATCAAATTGTCTTACAAGCAATGAACAATTGTCAAATTTTAAGCAGACATCAATTTTAAATTCTCAACAATCAGCTCAATATGCAGAGAATCAAGATTATCATAATGATCAATATGAATATGTTTTTTCAGCAATTCAGCATGTAGATTCATTTGAAAATGATTGGATATTGGACACATGGGCTACTCAGCATATGACTTATCGCAGAGACTATTTTTGGAATTATAAATATGTTCAACTAAATCCCAATTATTTAGTTGATGATACCACTCATATACCTCAAGGAAAAGGTTCAGTGAAAGTCTTTCTCCCTGGAATTGGTGAAAAATGGATTTCAAATGTTTGGTATGTACCAACTTTTAAGAAAAAATTGTTATCCTTAGTCACAATTAGACAAGTTGGACATCAAATCGTCATGCAAGATGGTTTGGTGAAGATTAAGTCAGAGAAGGATAACTTGAAAACAATTATGATAGGATATGAAGACGAAAAGTTACTAAGAATGAATGGGAAATTCATCCAAAGAAAGGAAGAGGTTGCAGCAACAGTGAATTTCAAAATTTCTTCATTCAGATTATGGCATTTTCGATTTGGTCACTTAAACTTTGATAGTCTCTTGAAACTTAAGTCCCAAGATTTGGTAAAGGGTTTGCCAACTTTCAAGAAAGAAAATTCCAAGTGTGAAGCTTGTATTTTTTGCAAACAAAAGCGAGAAGCTTTTCCAACCAGCTCATGGCGAGCAACAAAGTATTTGGAGTTGATTCATAGTGATATATGTGGTCTAACGAAATCTTCTTTTGTTGGATGTCGATACTTTATATCATTCATTGATGACCACACTAGAATGACATGGGTGTAATTTTTAAAGGCAAAGTCTGAAGCATTTGAAAAGTTTGTATATTTTCAACACATGGTTGAAAATGAAACTAGAGAAAAGGTTGCTTCTTTGAGAACTAATAAAGGAGGTGAATTCACTTCAACTGAATTCAATGATTATTGTCGAAACAAAGGAATTAAGAGGCAACTAAAAGATTCCTATACTCCACAACATAATGGAGTTACTGAAAGGATTAACAGAACTCTCATGGGCATGGCAAGATCTATGATGTGGTTTAAAGGGTTGAACTCAAAATATTGGGTTGAAGCAATCCATACTGCAATTTGTCTCAAAAATCGATCACCTACATCAACTTTAGATGGACAAACACCTTATGAAGCTTGGTACGGTTTTAAACCCAAGGTAAATCATCTTAAGGCTTTTAGCTCAACATGTCATGCTTTAGTTCCTAAGGAAAAGAGAACTAAATTAGAAAACTGAAGTATGAAGAATACCTTCATTGGATACTCTGATGAAAAGAAAGTGTATAGATTATGTTAACGCCCTGTAAATTTTCTAGAGGTTGTCAGGAAAGAAGAAATCTACGAGAGGTAACTTTATCCAACCGCTTCGAAGCTGGGATCTAGCCCTACCAACTTCAGAGAGGGATCTCTCTACATGATTTAGATATGTTTCAAATTTAAAATATTAGGCTAGGTAAATAGATAAATTGGTTTTGGTGTTGTAGTGTTTGTCGGGTTGGCTGAGATAGTTTACACATCCGTTGGGCTATGGGGTCCGTATCGTAAGAATGAAATCCAAACCAGAAAACAAAGAAACCTTTCACAGGGCGAGATAATATAATCACTGGATTCTTTAGTAGCATAAATGAGGAATAGCAGAAAAAGGCAAGAAGGTCAGTTACAATAAAGAAGCAGTTAAGAATTTCTTTATCATAAAATCAGAAGATAAAACATAAAAATCTTTCAAAGTGTGAAACAGGGTATACGAAAATAAATCCTGCAACATTCATTACTTTCAAAGATTAGATTTAGCAAACAGTGTGATAACTAAGCGAGGATAACATTAAACTTAGAAAGAAAAACATCACCAGTGAATACACGCAAGAATCCTGCAAAAATGCCTCTTTGTATTAATGGAAGATCTCTTGAAAAATATTACAGTCTGATAGCTCGCGGGGCATAAAAATCAACCCTCAATACTTCGAAAAGTGAAGTATTTATTGTTGAAATAATGTAACTGCGAAGAGCATTCTTATTATTGGATTAAATCCCCATTGTGGATTAATCATTATTATTATTATTTTGTTATTGGATTAAATCCCCATTGTGGATTAATCAGGTCATTATTATTATTATTGTTATTAGATTAATCCCCATTGAGGATTAATCATGTCGGTAATTGTATAAGGACCAAATCCCCTTTTGCGGATTGGTCATCGGACAATTACAAAGTGCAGAATAAGAAGTCGGCCCCAGTAGTTATAATGAAAGGGCCATAATTAATTAAAGGTGGGTTTACCCACCCAGAGTGAGAGGTCGGCCCTGCCATATGGTGACTCTTCACACGTGCCAGATTGATATAAATAAGAGGCTAGCGCCTCACTTCTTACACACACTTCACTTGCTCATTATCTTATGAGGCAAGCTGCATTTACAAGTTGGTGAGAGAAGAAGAAGGGTGGCGCATCTCTTGAGGAGGACTTTTCTGTATTGGTTGAGTTATCTCTTGAACATTGTATAAGCTATTTATGATAAGGAAGTTTTTGCTGGGTTTTCTTCTCCTAGAGGGTTTCCCAGGATAAATGTTGTGTCTCTTGTGGATGTGTATTTCTCAGTGATATTGTTCTTATTATGCTCTTATCTTATGAAATGCAAAGAACTATAATAATGGCATAAAACATTAACATGGTATCAGAGCCAACCTGAAGAAAGCACAATCTGCAAGAGGAAAAACGTCACTATTATCGGACCCCAAAATTAGGGTTTTGAAAAAGCAAGTGTTTTCAGCTCTCTATCACCCTAGAAAGTTGCGCCCTCCCCCAAGGATCAATTTGGCACTTAGAGCGCACTTTTTCAGTGGCTAGATCTCCCGGAAAGTGAAACCCTAGTTTCACAAAAGTACCA
>ML782808.1:727890-768704 GCA_009831015.1 Picea engelmannii
ATCCAATGCGGACCGTATATCTGAGCGTCGAAACTTGGGCCGTCCAAATGCGCGCATGCATTATCAGCGATTCCGCGGACCCCCCCCCCCTCCATTAAAGGCAGAATGGTCGAGGGGGTACAGAAAAATTTGTCCACCGTAGATCTGAGCGCAATCATCTGGACCATTAATACTTGAGCGGTGCATAAATGTGGGCGCGGAAAGTATATGCGCCCAGAGAACTTAGGATAAGTGCATTTCATGGATTTTTCTCAAGCTTTTACATTTTACATCACCAAGGGGTTAGGCAAACAACTTTTCGAGCATCCAAAACATGGTGCAACATTGATCATCAAGCTGGTTTTATTGAAGTAAAGCAAACTAGCCTATGTTCTAACTTAACTTCCTATGACAATTAACCCAGATTAAACTGTTGGGCTAAGAATTTATTCTACCCTGGGGCTATCTGACCAAGATTAGACAGTCTGGCCAGATTTATTCACTAACTAACCTAGATCCTTTGGCTAAGATTAAACAGTTTAGCCAAGCTTATTCACTATTCCTATCAACATAAATTTAAAAGAACTTGGCCATGCTTGAAAGGGATGGACCAAGTCATTGTTATTGCATGGGGCTCTCATTGAAATTCTTTTATGCCCTCTTTTCTTTTTCTTTCTTTTTCTTTTTCTTTTTCTATCCTTTTTTTTTTTTTCTTCTTTTCTTTTTCTTCTCAAATTATTTGCAAAATGAAAAATCATTTGACAAACAAAAACACTAGAGAGATAACATTCCAGTCACCAATTGATCCTATAAATTATAGGGTGATAACATATTACTTTCATATGGAAAATTCATTGTCATTAGAGATGTAATTTTTTATGAAACTGAAAGTAACAGTTTAGACGAGATTAATCATCTCCTTAGTTGTTTAGAGAAGAAAAAACACTAAGGGTAAATGTAAGTTGGACAAGTCAAAGAAAACTTTTTGGTTTGAAAAAGACTTTGTTTCTCCAGAAGACATATCTTTATCAAATAGTTCTTCTGATTCATCGGATAATGAAATGGCAAAAGACTCTTCTGATACAGAATCTTCAAAAGAATCTTCTCCAACCTCAGATATTTCAGATGAAAGAAGAGCCTCATTTTTTGAAAAACCTCTTTTCAATAATAATGGTGATTCAGATCCTCAATCCCCCCAACATAAGAAGCCAAAGTGGGCCAAACAACTTCTCAAATATGTCCATTCAGATGAAATGAACAAAACAGGAACTAGGGGATCTTCAAGAGCAGAAGCAAAATTTGCTCATGCTTCCATTGAACCTACTTCTTTTGTTGAAGCAGCTGGACATAAAGAATGGCAGGAAGCAATGATTAAAGAATATGATTCAGTACTTGCAAATGGGACTTGGAACTTAGTTGATTGTCCACATGATGTTAAGCCCATCAGTTTTAAATGGGTTTATCGAGTAAAGTACAAGCCCAATGGTAAAATTGAAAAGTACAAAACAAGAGTTGTTGCTAAAGGTTTTGCTCAACGGGAAAGAATTGATTATGAAGAAACTTTTGCACCCACAACTAAATGGAATACTATCAGAATGATTATCAATTTGGCTACACATAATGGTTGGGAATTACATCAAATGGATGTCAAAAGTGCCTTCCTGAATGGTGATCTAAAGGAATATATTTTCATGACTCAACCACAAGGTTTTGAAGCTAAAGGACAAGAACATAAAGTTTGCAAACTTTTGAAGGCTTTATATGGTTTGAAACAAGCTCCTCGAGCTTGGTATGCAAAAATGGATGAGTACCTACGAAAGGTGGGTTTTCAACGAAGTGAATTAGATGATACATTGTATTTTTGAATGAAAGATAAGCACATGGTGATACATGTACTCTATGTTGATGACTTAATCATAACAGAAAATAATGAAGCACACATCAAACAGGTTAAGGAAGAACTTAAAGCAGGGTTCAAAATGATTGATTTAGGGACACTTCATTATTATCTTGGAGTTGAAGTATCTAAACATCCTAACCAAATTTTCCTTAGTCAAACTAAGTATGCCACTAACTTGTTAAAGAAATTTGGCATGGAGGATTGTAAACCTTCTCGTACTCCCATGGAGCAAAAATTGAAACTTTCAAAATTTGAAGGAGGAGAATTGGTAAATAGTACAAAGTATAGGCAATTGGTTGGAAGTCTCATTTATTTGACAAATACTCGACCAGATTTGTCATATTCAGTCAATATACTTTCAAGGTTTATGCAAGAACCAAGGGAAAGTCACTGGAATTTAACAAAAAGGGTACTAAGATACATTCAAGGTACAAAATATTTTGGTCTTCTTTACAAAAGGAACAAAAATTTTACACTTGTTGGATATTCAGATGTTGATTTTGCAGGTACATTGATCATAAAACATCCACTTCAAGTTATTTAATGAATATGGGTTCAACAACAATATCTTGGAATTGCAAAAAGTAGACAACAATTGTCAATTCTTCGGCAGAAGCAGAATACATATCAGCTTGGGAAGCAGTATGTGAAATTGTATGGCTACGCAAAATTTTACAGGATCTTGGTGAAACTCAGAAATCACCTACTACCTTATTGATCGACAGTCAATCAGCAATAAAGATGGCCAAGAATCTAGTATTTCATTCAAAGACTAAACATGTCGACACCAAGTACCACTTCATCAGATCGCTCATCATCAAAGACATCATCAAGCCTCAATTTTGTCCATCTGAAGATCAAACTTCAGATATTTTTACCAAACCTCTTGGTAGAATAAAGTTCACTAAGTTCAGAGATGAACTTGGTCTTTGTAAAAATGAACTTTCGGATTAACGGGGGGATTGTTAGCCTCATAATCCTAAATTTCTATAGTCTAAGTATTTTCTAGTATAAATGCTTTTAAAAATTAGTTTATTCTAGTTTGTTAGGATAAGGACACCTAGCTTCTATGTAAAGGACACCTATCATACTCATGTGATTATGTGATTGGTTGTTTTCCTAGTTTTTAGTTTAGAGTTGAGCTATATAAACTAGCTCCTTCTTCAAGTGAGGTTAAGAAGTAGATTATGAGTTCTCACTTCAGATTGTAATCACTTTTTCCTTATCAATAAAATTACGTGTTTGAGAACACTTTGTCAACAATCTTCAAGTCGTTGTCCTTTCCACTTGACTAAGTAATGAAAGTACTCTTTATCCCCTATCCTCTTCACCACCTTCTTGTCCAAAATTGATTCAATCTGTTTTTGATGTGTTGTAGTTAGTTGTTTATCCCATTCAATGGTCTAAATTTTTTCATTAACAGATGCATATGTTGAATTGTTTGTTGCTTCCTTTAAGGGGTACAAATATGATACATTAAAAAATGGAGAAATTCCAATGTTACTTGGAAGTTCTATTTCATAAGCATTTGAGGAAAAATTCCTCAACACTTTACATGGTCCAATCTTTTTAAGTTTTAGTTTGTTGTATTCCCCTCTAGGAAATCTTTCCTTTTTGAGGTGTGCCATAACCAAGTCTCCAACTTCAAAATCTAGATGTCTTTTTTTCATGTCTTCTCTTTGTTTGTACTTGTTGTTGCTATCATGTAGTTGTTGCTTGACTCTTTCCTGCAGTTCCTGCATACTTATTGCAAAATCTTCATCGTCAACACTTCTCATTTCTTGTTTGCCTAAATTTCTTAATTCATACATTCCTCCTTGGCGCATTTCATATAAAATTTAACATGGACTTAATCTTGTACTTTTAATGGGTGAATCATTATATGCAAACTATGCTTGTGCAAGTACCAAATCCCACTATTGGGATGTTCACCTACCATACATCTTAAAATATCTCCTTAAATTATATTTACAGCTTTTGTTTACCCATCAATCGGTGGGTGGCGTGGTAAACTAAAGTTGAGTTTGGTTCCTAACTTTTTCCATAAAGTTCTCCAAAAATGACCCACAAATTTTGTGTCTCTGTCAGAAATAATACTTTTTGGTAGTCCATGCCATATGACAACCTCTTTAAAGAACAAATCTGGAATATTGGTTGCATCACTTGCTTTGTGCAAGCTATAAAATTTGTCATTTTTTAGAATCTATCAACAATCACATAAATTGAATCATTACCTTGTTGATTTCTTGGCAATCCTAACACAAATTCCATACTTACAAAATCCCATGGTCTTCTTGGGATCAACAATGGCTAATATAATCCAACATTCTGACTAGTTCATTTTGCATACTGGCAAACCCTGCATCTTTCAACAAATCTCTTAGCATCAGTTTCCATACCAGGCCAAAAATAAAATGCACTTAACTAAGCAAAGGTTTTGTCTTGTCCAAAATGTCATGTTAATCCTCCACTATGCTTCTCCTTCAACAAATTTTCTCTCATTGAACATCTTGGAATGCATAATTTGTTGCCTTTAAACAATAAGCATTTATGTATCATATACTCTAGCCATGAATTTCTGTCTCATCTTACTAGATTCTCACAGTCTACATAAGCATCTTTAATATCTACATCATCCTTATACATCTCTTTGAATTCGTCAAATCCTAAGACATTCACTTTAAACTCATGCAAGATTCAATTGACTCTACTGAATGCCTATGATACCTTATTTGATTGCCCACTTATGTGTATGATAACAAAGGTAAAATTTTGTAGAAGTTCAACCCACTTAACGTGCCTCTAACTTAATTTGGTTTGACTTCTCATAAATTGTGAGGCGTGGTTATTGGTATAAAGAACAAATTATTTAGGCATACGGTAATGTCTCCATTTCCTCAATGCTTGAACAATAGCACAAAAGTATTTATCACATGAAGAATATTTTCGTTTGGCCTCATTTAATTTTTAACTAAAGCAACATGTTTTCTCTCTTGAATTAGAACAACTCCAACTGCAGTCCCACTTGCATCACATTCAACCTGAAGGAGCTTATTAAAATCTCACAATGCTAAAATTAGTTGTTTTGTAATTTTCTTCATTAATAATTAAAGCTTTTATCAGTTTCCTCTGTCCATTTAAATGATTGTTTGTCTCCTTTGATAGTCTCTACAATTGGAGCACATATTCCACTAAAATTTATGATAATTTTTTTATAAAATCTTTCCAAACCATGAAAGCTCCTTACCTAAAAACTACTCCTTGGGGTAGGCCAATTTATTATATCCTTGACCTTCTCTTGATCCATCTTCAACCCATCTCTTAATACCACAAAACCTAAATACATTAATCTTGTCTTCGCAAAACTGCACATTTTCAGATTTATCAATAGCTTTTCTTTTTGTAATTTATTCAAAACCAATCGAAGATGTCCCAAATTTTCTTCTCTACATTAATTGTAGACTAGAACATCATCTAGGTAAACTATGAGAAATTTACTAATAAATTATTTGAGCACTTCATTCATCAACCTCATAAAAGTGTTAGGAGCATTTGTAAGTCCAAAAGGCATTACCAACCATTCATATATCCCATCATTTGTTTTAAAAGATGACTTCCACTCATCTCCTTTTCTAATTATTCTTTGAAGATACCCACTTTGCAAATCTAGTTTTAAAAAATATTCAGCACCACTCAAGCAATCCATCAAATCATCAATACGGGGTAATGGTGATCTAAAATTGATCTTTAAAGACTTGGTTAAGTTTTAAGCATGTGTTCAATTACCAAATAATAATTAAGGAAAGAAGAAGAACTGAATGAGAGATTATAGCAGCTATCATAAAGAAATGCAGATCAGAATATAAGCACAAAGAACAACAAACCATAACAACAAGGTTGTTAACGGAGTTCGACAAGATTGCCTACGTCTCCGAGCCTTTGTCTGCGAGGGAGGCTTTCTTATTTCTCTTCAATGCTTAAAAAGTACATCATAAATGTATCAAAAGGATCACAAATTGGTCTAGCTATGTTCTGCTCGACCTAAAGAACCCAACACAACGTACGACACTGAAAAAGGTTGAGCATAGCTCCCGAAATTGGCCTTCAAACTTCGCTTCCTTAATGGCTTCCCTGCATAAAAATGGCTTCAAGCTTCAAAAACTCATCATCATTCTGAACCTCCCCATGCTGCCAAGAACCTCTGTTTTATATAGATTTTGAGTTGGGGTCCTCCTCCCAAAATATGGCCTCAAAAAGAGCTCCAGATCCTCGATTTTTGGCAAAATCCACCAAAATCAACATATAAAATCATTAAAAAATCATAATATCTAGTTTCAAACCCAAAAATCAACAAATATTGGGTGCATCCCCTTTTGTTTTGGGCCCCTGGTCATATGGGCACTACCATATGGCCAAGCATTGGCCCTAACCTTCCGGTCAACCCCCTATGTTTAGGTCAAGCCCCAACCTCCGGGTCACATGGTGCCATGTGTCCTCAGCCCTAGACACTCGTGCGCGCCCACCTTCCATAATTGGCTCCTAGTCTGCGACCTTAATCGGACGGGCCAGCCCCCCGTCAACTAGGGCTTATCCCCAATCCTCCGCAACCTCCACAACAAAACCAACCAGTGTCGGTATTGGGATAAGACCCAATGAGTAGTCCAACTGGTCTGTCGGTGGTTGCGAAAGCTTTGGCTAGGTGGAAGGTTAGGTGTTTGATTCCCATGGAGGATAACAAAGTTTTGGCCTAGCCAACATTGGCCAAATCTGGGGTGCCATGTGGCACCCTATGATTGGGCCATGTGTCACCTTGTGATTGGACCGTCTGAACCAGACACCAACACAATCAGCAACCCAATCAATAGTGCCACGTCACTGCATAGTCAACCTACACAGCCAGCCCTGCCATGTGACTTGCCATGTCACTACCGT
Organism: Picea engelmannii; assembly: GCA_009831015.1. Lineage (NCBI taxonomy): Eukaryota > Viridiplantae > Streptophyta > Pinopsida > Pinales > Pinaceae > Picea > Picea engelmannii. The sequence continues at coordinate 734,702 of ML782808.1, forward strand.
ACAACCACGTGTTGTGCCACATTAGCGTTTGTACTGCCAAGTCACCTGTCCAGTCAATTGCCACATCAGCATCCGTATTTCCCAATCACCCTGCCACATCAACATCCATACAACCACATGTCGTTTGTATTGCCATGTGTCAGCCTGTCATTGGGCCACATCATGTACGGACTACCACGTGTCACGTCCGTACAATGCCACGTGTCATTTATGTACTGGTCCAACTCAGCCTGAAAATGCCAAAATCGAGTGACACAAGTCACTTCCTCGTGCTACCATGTGTCCCTGTTGACGTTAGCAATACGGCCTGTTGACTTTGACCAATTGATTATTTTGCATGTTTGTGAAATTGATCAAAATGCGATATCTTCCGCATATGGTGTCCATTTGTGGAAAAAATTATATGGTCGGAATCAATGCGATAAGCCCGATGCAATGGCACTGGTTTCGTGTGATTCCGAGAACTTTGATTTTTAGGCCTTCCTGGATCCATTTTGGATCAAATGGAAATGTATACCTAATTGTAATTTTGTTCATGGATCTGGAATCTGCGCACATTCTCCATCCGCCATCCTTCTTTGGAATTAAAACTGTAGGAACAACTCATGGGCTTAAACATTTGTTGATCGGGCCCTTATCCAACAACTCTTGTACCTGATTTTTAATCTCCTCGTTCTCCTTTGAAGTCATTTGATATGTTGTCGTGTTAGGAATATTAGTCCTTGAAATCAAATTAATTTGATGTTTGATGCTTCCTAATGGAGGTAACTCACTTGGAAAATCATCAACCACAATATCAACAAACTCATCCAACAAATTTTGAACTTCTTCAGGCAGATCATTTAAATTCATGTTGGTGAGAATTACCTTGGGCTTACCAACTAAGGCAAAATGTACCTCATTTTTAATTTCCTGTAGAAATTATTTTCCACTGATTAACAATATTGTAAGGTTGATTTCTTCAATTGTACCTTCATCCTTTAATGGTAAGAGTGTGTGCTTCTCCCCATCTTTATCAAAAGTGTATGTGTTTCTCTTTCCATCATGTATTGCCTTCCTGTCATATTTCCAAGGTCTACCTAACAAAACATGACACACATTCATAGGCATAATATCAGAAAGTACCATGTCCTTGTAGCTTCCAATATGAAATTCCACTTCACATTGCTCATTGACCAACAACTGATGTCCTTTTTGCAACCATGACACTTTGTATGGAATGGGATGTATTGTCTTCTTCAAAGACAAATTTTCATCCATTTATGTAGACACAAAATTATCAATATTGCCACTATCAATAACGAGTTTACAACATTTACCTTTGCTTTTAAATATAGTTCTGAAGAGTTTCTTTCTATGTGGAAGTTCTTTAATCTCCTTGACTGGTTTCAACAATATTATTTCCATCAGCAAAGACTCTCCAACCTCCGGTGCATTCTCATGCAAAGGTGACTGCACGCTCTCTTCCTTAGCTTGAACAACATTTGCACTATAGATTTTAACAATGTACAATAAATTACTACAAATAGATTCTTAATAAAAATAGAAAAGATACAATGGCACACACACATTACATAGAGATTTTACCCTGGAAACCCAAACCAGTAAAACCAACAACCTATTTAGAATCACACCTCTAATATTCTATTCATCATGTCTTCATCATTTACAATACATATATATGATCTTGTGGCACCCAAAAACCCTAATCCATTGACCTGGAATAGTCAACAACCCTAATTCCTTAATTGGAATTAGAAAACCATTGACAAAAACCATGTGCCAAAAAATGCATGCAAAAATCGCCAAAAAACAAAATTTGGGGGCATTGCCCCCTTGTGACCCCCCTCTAACCCCCCCACACGCTTGACGCAACACAAACACTAGATCTAGTAGTGCAAAGAATATAACACATACCCAACATTCTCCCACTTGTTGTTTTATTTGCATGCAGGGGATTACAAGGTTACAAAGTCGACAATCCAGGACAACAATGCCCATGGATCCTCTACACCAATAGAACTTCTTGGTGCTCACAAATTTTGTTAATGAATCTGCAACATTCTTATAAGTGTCCACCTTCATTAAGTACAACACCTTATTTTCTTCAGCCATGTCTCTCATAAAGTGATATTGAACATCGATATGCTTTGTCTTTTAATAAGCCAGGTTATTTTCCAAGAAGATTGCATTATAACTATCACAATCTATCCTTACATCTTGTTGTACTAACCCAACACTTGAATACATTCTCTATAACCATATTGCTTCCTTGAATGAGTGGCTGCCATCTATTCAACTTATGTAGTTGTTCCTTCAAACAGGTTAAACACATACCCACTTGTAGATCTTCTACGATCTAGATCTCCAACCCACTCTGTATCAACAAAGCCATGTATTTCCAACACTCTGTCCAATCATGGTATTCCTTAGTAGCACGATCCATAACTAGTAGTGCCACACAAATACCTAAAAACTCGCTTTATTGTTGTATAATGCCCCTTCCCTAGTTTTGACATATACCTACTCAAAAATCCCACTGCATGTGCAATGTTCGATATAGTACAGACCATTGCATACATCAATCTTCCAACCACACTCGCATATGGAACACATGGCATGTCCTCTTCTTCTTCCCATGTATTGGGACACTGATCCATAGATAATTATACACCTAAAGGAAGAGGAACCTTGATTGGTTTACATTCTTGCATAATAAACCTCAACAATATTGTCTCAACATATTTCCTTTGATTTAACCAGAGTTTCATATTTTCCCGATCTCTTTTAAATTCCATGCCCAAAATGAAATTTGTAGCACCAAGATCCTTCATGTAAAGTTTAGAGAACAATTGGGTTTTCACATCTTGGATAATCTCCTTGTTGTTTCCTATCAACAACACATCATCCACATACAAGACCAAATAAATAAGATGATCACCAATTAATTTGAAATACACACAATGATCTGTTTTGCTCCTTATGAATCCAAGCCCCAACATATAAGTATCAATTTTTTGATACCACATCCTTGGTGATTGCTTTAACCCATACAAGGACTTTTTCGGCCTACATACCAACTTTTTCTTTCCCTTCACTACAAAGTCTTCTGGTTGCTTCATGTATATTTCTTCTTCCAGATCCCCATGTAGGAATGTTGTCTTAGCATCCATATGTTCTCCTTCAAAATCAAACGTACCAACAACAAATAAAAGAAATCTAATAGAACTTAACTTAGCAACGAGGGAAAATATTTCACCAAAGTCAATTCCCTCTACCTAGGAATACCCTTTTGCTACTAATCGAGCTTTGTATTTCTCCACTTTGCCTTATGCTTTCACCTTCTTTTTAAACACCCATTTGTTGCCAATGGGATTTCTTCCGGCGGACAACTCCACTAGATATCAAGCCTCATTCTTGTCCAAGGCTTCCATTTCTTCAACCATGGAATTTTCCGTAGTTTTCCATCCTTTGAATCTATTGCCTCCCTAAAAGTTCTAGGATCATCATCAATAATAGATAAAGCAAAATTTGAATGGAAATCAGGTGGAGCATACATTTTTGGTTTCTTTCTTTCCCGAACCGATCTCCTCAATATTGGAGTATGAGGATCTTCTTCTTTTTATTCTTGTTCTTCTATAGAGTCTAATTCATCATCCTTTAACTCAAACTCTATTTTCTCTGGTTCTTCCTTCCTTGGTACAACTTTCTATTTCACAACATCTTTGATTTCTCTAAATACCACATCTCGTCTATACTCTCCAAAGCTTATAGCCTTGTAGGCCATCTTATACCCAATAAAGATACGCATTTCAACCCTTGTATCTAGCTTATTCTTGTTTTCCTTTGGAACGTGAAGATAGGCATCACATCCAAATACCTCGATATGTGTGAGAGAGGGTTTCTTACCAGTGCATACCTCATGTGGAGTCTTATCATCCAACACTAATGAGGGTGATCGATTGACCAAGTAACATGAAATACCCACTGCCTATGCCCAGAATTCTTGTCCTAACCCGACACCACTGACCATGAACCTTGCTTTTTACATTCATGTCATGTTCATCCTTTCTGCAACTCCATTATGTTGAGGTGTATATGGAGTAGTCTTCTACCTTGCTATATTGCACTTCTTACAAAATTCTTCAAATTCATTTCTACAAAATTCTCCACCATTATTCGTCGTCAGCACCTCAATTCTCTTCTTTGTTTGATTCTCCACGAGAGCCTTAAACTCTTTAAACATGTCAAAGACTTCATATTTCTTCCTGAGGAAATAAATCCAAGTATTCCTCGAGAATTCATCTATAAATGAGACAGTACATAGATTTTCCTAGTGATGGAACTGACACATGTCCAAACACATCATTGTGCACCAACTGTAAAATTCCTTCTGCCCTCATTGCACCAGAGGTGAATCTTACCCGATTTTTCTTCCCATATACACAATGTCATAGAAATCAAAATCTAGAGAGCAGTTAGACATACATTTACTGTGTTGTAGTCAAAGTCTCTTCCCTCCGATATGCCCCAGTCTTTGATGCCACAACATAGTCTTTTCCCCATAGACTGTAGGATTTTTTTCTCCTTCAGCTCCAATATCATGAATAATGGAACTATTGCACCTATCACTAATAGTGCTTCCTTGCAGCTTATACAGATTTCCAATATGAACTCCCATTCAACAACACCATTACTCCTCGAACCATCCTGCAAGTTTCTTTCTCAAACATTGTTTTTACCCTGCATCATCCATTTTTCTTACATAAATCAAATTTTTGTCCAATCCTAAGATGTGCAAAACACTAGGGAGTGTTATAATCCTTCCATCCATGAGATTCAAATTGACTTTTCCTCGTCCTATGATTTTGGATGTCGATTCATCACCTAGGAAAACATCACCTCCATCATACCTTTCATATTCGCAGAACCACTCCCTATGAGGAGTCATATGAAAGGATGCACCCGAGTCAACCAACCATGCCTCATGATCTGCATGTGTGCTTGAAGAAGCTAAGTACACATCCCCTCCTTCTTCCATGAAGGTTTTTTCTTCTGTAGAAGGAGCATCATCAAATCCATTCCCTTTATCATCATTTTTTGGATCTACATTGCTTCTTGTAGTGCCCTTCTTTTCCACATCTCCAACATACATTTACAAACTTTCTGGGAGATTTAGATCTACCCTTAGATTTAAATCTCCCACTTGAGGACTTATATCTATTCCTTTATTGAAATCATCCTCTTGCAAGTAATGCTTTTGTGTTATGTCCTTCCATGTTCTTCCGCCTCATCACCTCTGACAATAAGGATGAGACCACATCATCAAAATTTAAAGTAGTTGTATTACTACCTGCGACCACAACCAGACTATCCTACAAGTCTTGTAAAGAGAACAATAAATCAATACATTTATCTTTGTCATAAATCTTAATATCAATAGATAATAACTAACTCACCAATGTATTGAAGGAGTTTAGATGCTCTATCATCGAGTCTCCATCTTTCATCCTCAGATTATACAACTTCTTCCGCAAGAACATTTTGTTTACCAGGGACTTAGACTGATACAAAGTCCCCAACTTATTCCATAAAGCCTTGGTTGTAGCTTCCACTGACACATTTTGTAATACTGAATCTGAGACACACAACTGGATTGTGCTCTTCGCCTTTTGATCCAACTTTGCTCGGTCTTTTGTTGACGTTCCTGTAGGTGCAATACCTGGATCCACAACAATCCACCGATCTTTGTGTTGTTTTTCTTCATATGAGATATAATCGATATATATTACAATGATGAGTGTTCCATATATAGGGAACATATGGTGACCATCCATGAAAGGATGCGTCCCTTGAATAATCAATAACTATTTATTATTATCATTTACTTATTATATATGATATTTAATAATCAATTATTGTATTATCAATTATTATTCTAAGAGAATGTCTTCCCGATGTTATCCAAACATCAACACTTTGTCCACCAACAGATCTTCCATCTTGAGCTTCCACAACTCAGTACTTTACCCATTGAATTTCTTGATCTCTATTTTCGAACCGCTTGCCATTTATTTTCACCTGAAGAATCAATATCGTAGATCTCCCACTGTAACAAGGCTTATCATAGACCTGAGACAAACCCCTGACCACAAAGGTTTCCCTTTGAACCCAATAATTGCTCTGATACCAAATGTAAATTTTTAACCTTGTACAACAAACTACCGCAAATAGATTCTTAATAAAAACAAAAGAGATACAATGGCACAAACACACACATTACATAGATATTTTACCCTGGAAACCCAAACCAGGAAACCAACAACTAGTTTAGAGTTTCACCTCTAATCTTTTATTCATCATGTCTTCATTGTTTACAATACAATACATATATAGGATCTCGCAACATCCAAAACCCATAATTCATTGACCCGGATTAGTCAACAACCCTAATTCCTTGACCGAAATTAGAAAACCATTGGCAAAAACCATGTACCAAAAAACCATCAAAAAACGGATGCAAAAGTCGTGAAAAGAATATAACACATACCCAACATGCACTTTCTCTACTTGTGGAAGCATTTTTTGGACACTCATAAGATCTATGCTCAAATTTATTGCATCTAATAAGAGAACCCCTGCGTCTTTGATAAGGTCTTCTTCTTCTAAAATCACCACCTCTTGATGATAGTTCTTGTTGTCATGAATTGTTGGATTCTTCATTTTGAGCTAGAAACCTTCCTTTGCCACCTTTTTATCCTTTGTTTCTTGCAGGATTTCGACCTCTTCCTCTTTGATTTTGCTTCCTTGAAAAAAAATCTTCTACCTTAAGAGCAAACTGATATGCTTCCTCAACAATATTATGAGATAAAGTGTCAATTTCATCATGAATCTCGTATCTTAGTCCATTAAGATATCGAACAACTTTTTATGGGTTTTCTTCTATGTGACTAGCTCTATTGTTTAACCTATAAAACTCTTTAGTGTACTCTTTAACTGACATACCTCTTTGCTTCAGATTTTGCATTTGTATAAAAAGATTAAGCTAATAATATCGGGGCATGAACTTACCTTTCAACTTTACTACCATTTCGCCTTAGCTTTTGATTCTTGTCTTGCCTTTGTTCTGTCTCTAAACTTGTACTCCATCCCACTAGAGCAATGCATGACCTTTCATTATTGTCACAACAAGCTTTACCTTCTTTTCATCTACTACATTTTCATATTCAAAGTACTTGTCCACGGTACTAATCCAATCCATCAATTCATCCACATTCAAATTGCCTTCATACATTGACACCTCCATCTTTGGTTTGGAGCTTACTCCCATGATAGCTCTGACCAATCTTTATTCAATACCTTCTTCTTCAATTTTTGTTTCATCTTTTCAAGACTCCTCTTCTCTTTAGGTTGACATCTCTTGTGTAAAATGCCTCTTCATTGGGAAGCTTCCATAGCTTCAAAACTTTCCTAGAGATTCCTCGTCTCCTCAATCACTTCTACATTCACAATAGGTCTTCCTCTTCGACCTCAGCCTCAACCTCTTTCCCCTCTAATTTTGAATGTCGTCTCTCAATTCTTCTTAGCCTTTGTTGGCTTCCACTCTTATACCAAAATTGACGCCAATCCGGATTAGGTCCACACCTTTAACCCAAATTATTTCTATAAGGTTCACTATAATCCTGAAAATTTTAGGCTTTTCCCATTAGTTGACAGTTCTGTCAACTGGCCACTGAATCCATCAGAGAATCGAACAACCAGGGGAAGTTCTTGCCTGCACCAATTGTTCACCAGACCACCGAGCACCGATCACACTATACCACTAGCCATTGGATGGTAACTCTTGATCACACTCTTTTAATAACTTGACGTCAGGTTATCAATTACACCGCCCATCGGGTACGTTATACTCAATTGGACCATCGACTATACGCTTTCACCAGCCCACAGGGGTACACAAACAACACTACCTCATTTATGATCCTGGTTTGGTTGACGAACTTTGTGGGTCTGTCAATTGTCGATCCGTTAACTGGGCCACCGACCACTGGAGGAAAATAAACATGAATTACTTAAAATATTTGAAAGCTCGGTTCGATTAGCAGTCAATCACCAAATATATCAGCTCTATTATATTTAAAAACTCGATAAAGATAGAAATATCGCCATACTTGAATCTGCAAACGAATTCGATACCAAAATTTAACCTCTCTTGGTTCATTGTCGCCATAAAATTTATCAATCTCGATGGAACAAGAATGAACAAAACAATTTATACATGCGAAAACCGAGATGGGAGATAATTCATTCAATGAGTGGCTGAATTTGACAATAAAAACAAGTTTTCACAACAAACTTTTGTTCTTGTTACTCCCACTGCTCTACATTTTCACGCCCACAAGATTTTATTTATACAAAGAAGAGAAAATCGATTCCAAAGATTTGAATCAATCCTAAAAACAAAAAACCCTCTAATTTTTCTCTTAATACCAACTGATTCATTTCCTTAAATATGAATGAATCCAAACAATTCACCCTAGATTACCTAACTCCCTCAATTTCTATCTAAAATAGACATAGCAGCTACATTACATGGAAAAATACTTTCTTCTCGAACACACTTAGAGACAGTCTATAACTATTACAACTTGGGAAAATAAAACAAATGACAAGCTTCTACATTAATGAGGAACCCAACTTCCTCTCATAAATTCCTAAGACCTTATGGAGGTCAAATACTCGATTGATTTTGAAATATGCTCCTACATCATTGCTCCTTGCGTCAAAATTACTCCCATGGCATACCCAATTGCATCTGTCTCCACTTCAAAAGGCTTTTGCAAGTTTGGTAATGTGAGAACTAGTGCTTGACTGATATTTCTTTTCATCTCATCGAAAGCCTTATGTTGATTCTTTCCCCACTAGAAACTCTTACCACTTGTTGTTATGGAGTGGAGTGGTGCAACTACTACTATAAAATGAAGCTATGAACTTTTGCAAGTATCGTTCTGCCCCAATAAAGCTCCTAAATTTAGTGGGAATTGTAGGAACCAACCATTTCATGATGGCCTCCATCTTCATGGGATCTATCTTGAGTTCCTCTCCACCAATCACATACCCCAAATGCACCAATGACTGCTAATAAAACTCATATTTCTTGAGGTTAGCCAACATCTCGTGCTTTTTCAGGGTCTCTAACACTTGCATAAGATGTGAAATGTGTTTTTCCCAGGTAGAGCTATAAACCAATATATCATCCAAATATAATATAACAAATGAACCTAAATATGGGTGTAATACATCATTCATCAATCTCATAAATGTAGTTGGTGCATTACATAAGCCAAATGGTGTGACCAAAAATTCATACAAACCTTGCCTTATCTTGAAGGTAGTCTTCCACGTGTCTTCTTCTTTGACACGTACCTGGTGGTATCCTGATTTAAAATCCAACTCAGTAAAGTACTTGGTGTGTTGCAACTGGTCAAACAAATCATTGATCTTGGGTAGAGGGTACCTATTCTTGAGTGTAATATTGTTTAAAGCTATATAATCGATACACATCCACTAAGTCCCATCCTTCTTAGGTATTATAATTATGGGTGACACATAAGGTGAGGTGCTCAGTCAACTCGGTCCTTGCTCCAAAAGTTGTTGCAACTGCTTCTTCACTTTATTTGCTTCCAGAACAGATTGTCTATACAACCCAATGTTGAACAATGGGGAGTCTGACAATAACTGTATCTCATGCTCCACTTCCCTCTTGGGTGGTATCCCTTCAGGATCCTGGAACACTCCTCTATATGCCTATAGAAACTCCTCCAACTGATGTGTATGCTCTTTAGTACACCCCTCCAAGGATACCTTTACTCTTATCGACTTCATCGTCAATTGATTTTCTCTTAAGAAAAGTAAAACATATTTCTTACTGGAACTAATCAACTTCTTGGATTGGTTGGGACTTACCAATGAGATCTTCGATTTACCTTTGTCTACATTGATTATGTAGGACTTCCCATCCTTGATCGGGCAATACTCAATGGTTCTTTGCATGAAGATTTCATCCCTCGTGTATATATAGGGGATCCAAAACACCACACCACACATGTCCAAGGGTACTACACCCAATGCCACCTCATTAATAAAGTCTACACTTACAACAAATTTAATCTTACATTGATTCGTTACCTTGATCTCTGCATCCTTGTTTACCCAACCCATAGGGGCTAGGATGATCACGAACCTCCAATCCAAGCCTGCTGACTAGATCCACTGTTATGAGATTAGCCTGTGAACCAAAGTCGAACATGGCGTCTATCTTGGTCTTCTTGACTTGGATCTTGATGTGGAAGAGTTTGGTCATCTCCTTCTCTTCTTGGTGTTGAAGGCTACTTATATTAACCTCCTTCTACAGTGATGTGCATACAATCTTCTCATCCACATCAAAGCTACTTTCTACCTGATATCTTGAATTCGTAGCTAGAAGATTCTTTTTCTTTGCATCCTTCTTATGGTTCCTCTAATTCACCTTTGGATGTAGTTTCCAACACTTTTCCTCAATGTGAGCATCAAGACTGCAATGGTTACAATGGTTGTTGGGATCCTTGAACTGATATGTAGTGGTTTTCATCTTCTTATCCTCCCCCCTCACTCCACTTCTTCTTCCCTTCCTTGGAAGCTTCCTAGTGCTCTTTCTACCTAGAACTACTTGGCCACCCTTTCTTGTGTCTTATGTTTTCCATATATTGTGCCTATACACATGCCTCGTCCACTATCCTTGGCTTGAAAAGCATCACTTGCTTTCTCCGATGACTATATAGACCCCTAGATACTTGAGAAGTACATTTGGGTTCAAACACCCAACATGATGGCCATCTTTTTGAACTCGGTGTTGCACTCCCGCATACTTTGCCCCTGCCTTTAACACCAATGGATCCATTGGTCCTCTCCATATCCAATATGATAGAATTGAGACTTTAAGAAGGTTTTGAAATCCTCCCACTTAATTACTGATGGATCACCCTCTAGCCTAAGTGTCTCCATGTGACTTTCCCACCAAGTTAAAGCATGGCCCTCTAACTTTAGTCTGGCAAATGATATCTTTTGCTCCTCATCTATATGGTGAATGCTAAAATAAACTTATAGTTGTTGCAACCAATGATCCAATTTTAATGCATCAATATCTTCTTGGTATGGCTTTATATCCACTTTCACTTCCATCTTGAATAGGGTCTGTGAAGGGTTGACAACACTTGAACTGGGCTATTATTTCTCAGACTCTTTCCTCGACTCCTTTTATGGGTCTTCATTGTCTCCTGATTTCCCTTATGATATGATCTCAGAGTTAGAGCCTCTAGCCTCTCTGAACAATCTGAACTTGCTTGATAGAGTTGCCATGAGGAGGGACATATTGCAAGATATGTTAGCAACTTGCTCTTCCGGCATCACAAATCTCTCCTTTGTTGGATCTCCAAGGTTGTTATGAATAGACTTGTCGATCATGGCTAGGTTTCTACGACTTTGTTCTTAAATTGATTCATAAATCCCTGCAACTTCCCATAAATACCCAAAAGAAACCTACTCTTATACCAATATGATCTGTAAACGGTCGTGGATATGCCACTAGAATAGTTTGTCACAACAAATCTTATAATATTATGAAATCTTAGATTTATGTGGTTTATTTCCTTGGATCCTAGATTTATTATCTCTACCTTATGGCTTGAATTTAATAAATAACTGAAATATAAAAATGAAAAACGGGCACAAAATACACACCATCCACACAAGAATGCAAGATTTGAACCAGGAAAGCCAATACGAGAGAAAACCCAACTAGAAGTTGAGGCCTATGCTCTGCTCTCTTTACTTCAGTCATAAAATACACCTACAAAGGAATGGAAACTCGCTATGGAATTACCTTTTGATACTCTAACTTGAACTATTGCTATCAAATCCTCCTTCTCCTTTGTTATGCTCACAAAATACCACTCTCACATGTCTTGCTCCATTATGGAACAAGATATAATGCAAAAGAATGGAACCCCTTCTCCTCCTAACAACCCGGTATTTAACATAGCTCGATAGCCATCCAGGGGTATGGTTTTGACTTCCTCAACCCTCAATTGTGATAAGGTTTTGTACCTTCTAGAATCTTCTTGAAAGTTTACACATGGATAGCCAAATATGCGTGAGTAACAACAATTGACATGCCATCCTCTCATACCATGGTAGTCAACATGGTAGGTAAACTTGCGAGAGGCATGACTTTTGCATACGAGCTCTGATTGACGTGATTTTTGTGCCATTGGAAAGGTCTATGAGTGTAGATCAACGTCAAGGTGTCTAAGCTAAAGATAAGAAAGTTTTGACCCCAAAAATGTTGTTTGATGCCTCAAAATGGCTCTAGAAGGTTTCAAACCCCAATTTTCCAAATTGGGACTTGTCATTAAAATGACCTACAAGCTAATTCCTCCAATTTTTTCCACTCTGAAAGCATCGAGATATATGACAAATAATATAATGATCCAATCCGGATCAATACTATGAATTGGCTACATCCTCTTCTCATTGTACATAGTTATGGCAATATAACCATACATAACATAAAGAATGGGAAAAATAACAAAAGTGTTTGAAGTGCACCCAACATTGTGGGCATGGGAAATGACCTCACTGCAACCATCATCTTGCCCTCAAACTATCAAATAAAAAGGTGAATATTCTTCTACGTATTACTGATTTCATGGGTGATTTACTTACTTGGAACCCATGTTTGTAGGTGGTTTGAATCCAAGTTTGACAATTTTAATTTGCCAAAGATTTTCTCGAAGAAGGGGAAATATAAACATAAAAAAAAAAAAAGAACGAAGCCGATTCATATTATGTTCCATTCAAATATCACAATGAATCATATATCTATGTGTTGGAATATGTAACTCCTTGATGAAATTGTTGGGTGTAAGATTAAGGCACTATATTTGTCACGGAGGAAATGCATGTAAATGTACATCATAACAACCAACATGTGGCCTTTGCTCTATATTGGGGAAAGCCCAAGATGTTCCCCCTTGTCCCTCAAATTTTAACAAATTTGTGTATATAGGTATGATAATTATGTTAAAAATATATAGGTATAATAATTGGTATCTATGTTTTTGATGACTTGTAATATGGCATGAAGTTTGAATAACAAAGCAAACTTAGACAAAATAATCATTCATGTAAACTATTGAAATATCACACAAATGCTCCAAAAAGCATTATGATAATTACATCATTCATAACCTTTTTGACAATGGCAATGTAAAAAAGACTTTAAATGATCTACTATTTTAAGATGAGATGATCTACTACTTTGGGATGACCATCTAAGAGCAAAATGCTTTAGATGGTCTACTAATTTAGGATGATCTCTAAAAAAAAATTTGTTATCTTTCCACTACATGAATGTTGTTAGAGTGTGGATGATATGTAATATTGTACATTATAGTGAGAATAGTGCACTCTACAATGCACATTGCTTGGAGGATACCTTTGGATAACACATTGGCAACTGGGTTGGAATTTCAAAGTGGAAAAGGTCATCAAATTTGATAGTTTAGACTACTACAATGCTCGCTGGTCTTGCCAATTTTAAGCAAGAAAGATAATGGTTTTAATAAAATTTTAACCATATTTAACGAACAAATTTTGCTAATGACAAACAAATTCCATCCCAAATTGGGAGTTTGTTTTCACTAGATCTATTGATACTTCGTATGGTGAGCATCGTTTTCGGGTTGAGAATGCTTTTTAGTTAACTATAACATCGAACGCCATCACATTTGAATGACCACATGAAAGGTGACAAATTGTTTGGGTGCGTGAGTAGTGTGGCTTGGGAAAAGCAAGTAAGTGCATTAATTTATGCCTCTCAAATTATAATATGTGTTTTCATTTAAATGCAAATTCACAAACAATTTATAATCTCGAGTTATAATTGTGTCTTTTCATTTAATAATGTAATGTCAACATCAAATGGTATTAACATCATGGACGTCATTCCTTACCTCATTGCAAAGGAATTTTATAACATATTACAAACAAATGTACCTATGCACCATCCAAGATGTGACAAGAAAATATTGTTTTTTTCTACTTGATACCCTTGACATAAGACATGCTAGGAAGACTCTAGGTTGTTCTTTGTAAAAGTTTATAGTTTAGCCAACCTTGCATATATCTGTAACCTATTTATCTTTTGTTTAGGGAGAGTAGTGTACGAGTACTTTAACTCCCATCAAATTCATTCCCAAAAGTCATTATGAACATTTTAGGAATATGGATTGTTAAAAATAAATAAAAAATGTCAAATTATTTTATAAATAATTAATGAAATTTTTATGTGAGTGTAGGTTTTTATAACTTTAATTGTCTTTGATAATGGATAGAGTGTTCACTCAAAATGTTGAACATTTCAAAACTTCATATATAATTTTTCCAAAAAATTATCTATCAAAATAAAATCTTTATTTTTATACATATTTTCAATAAATATTTGTATTATATATATATTTTTAGTTGAGATTTATGATATTTTAAAATCTAATTTTTTTAAAATAAACATTTTATTATATAATATATAAAAATGATTTTTTTTTTTTAATTAGAAGAGATTCAAATTGAATCTTATAATACAAAACAAACTAAATATCTAACAATAAAGTTTACAATTTATAATATATGATCTAAAAAGATATTGTAAATCATTTTAAAGATTTGCGGATCAAAATAACCTTTTTCTAATTTCGAGAGATTTGAATTGAATTTATAATACAAAACAAACCAAATATCTAATAATGAAGTTTACAATTTATAATATATTATCTAAAAATATTAAGAATGATTTCAAAAATTCACATATCAAAATGATATGTATTGTTTTACAAAACTATAAAAAATAATAATGTTGCATTACATGAGTTCATGTTTATGGAATAACATGATCAGTGCAACAACAAATGTTTGTGGAGGAGTATGATCACTTCAAGAACAATTTAGAGTAATCATGGACTCCATTCCTTATTTCTTTCATATATATAAAAAAATTAATTAGACCTTGACCTTCTTTAAAGAGAGTATTAACATCCACATTTAGTTTTTTATAGATATGGATGAAAGTGATTTGATCAAAAGTTTGAGATATCTTATTTAACTATTTTGTTGCGGGTTTCAGTTGAACATATAAATATTAGAATTTTCTTTCGTACAATTAATCACTAAGGAAGAATCTGCAAGTATTTGAATATGTTTTACTTTCCTTTCCATAACACATTTGATCAAAATTTTCATAGCCAAGTTATGCATAATTATTAAAGCTCATCCCCAACCTTGCTATAAACTTTAAACAAAAGGGTTGGTGAGATAAAGAGAATACCTCTAATGCTATTAAACTCAAGTGGTCTCTTCCTAGACCCATCGAAAAAAACCCAAACATGGCTCCTAATAATAACTAGCTCATCCATCTAGTGAGGAATCCCATGTTTCACTGTCATTCTGCAAAATGCCGACCAAAATCTAACTTGAGAAAACACATGAAAAGTAGGAACATGTTTATCATCAAAGATCTATGAATCTCTAGCTAACTAACTAACTAAATGCCCCACAATATTAGGCAAGACAAAGATATACATTCTTTAAGTTCCTTTTTATCAAACCATGGTCTCAAAGATTCCTTCAATGACTCTCCATTCCACACATTTGAGATGCTTGTAAATAATTTCTTTGTCTCTTTGTGAAGTTGTTGAACATATGAACATTTAACTACCACGTAAGTTATAGTTTTAGACTCCATTTAACACAACATACAAATCCCAAACCCATACATGTTCCTTTTTGCATTACTTCCCAAGTCAAAGCCTTATTCCTTAATGCAAACTAGAGAAAAATTTAGGTCTTTGAAGGGGCCTTTAGTTTCTAGACCCGCTTCCACCACCATATTTCCTCTTGATGCTCAAAAGAAAGCACAAATTTGTAACTGACACATATAGTGTAAACACCTAGACTCTTGTTTTTTTCGCATGCCATAGAATCATTTTCATCTTTCAACCTAATGCGACTTCTTTTTGGACCTTCTATATATGAGTTCCATAATATTGCTTATTCACCTTCTAAGCCAAGAGACCATGCATTCCTCCACCCCCACTACCCAGCGTCGGTTGTATTTTGATCCCTACTTTATTAAGAGTACAGATGCCCCTTTCTCGAAGAGAAGCAATCATTTCCTCAAACAAACTTACACTTACTCCACAACCCAAAACATAATCAACGTCATTCCTAAACTTCTCACCATTCCCTACTTTCCAGGCCAAATGATTCCTAATCACAAGAAATCCCATAACTAATGCCTTCCAATGTATGGAAACATTTTGAATAATTTTTATTTTGTTCCTAATCTAGTCTATAAGAGACCCTAAACTTACATATTTCCATTCAATCTAGTCTATGAGAGACCCTGGACTTACATATTTCAATTCAATGATTTGTCTCCATAAACCTTCTTTAGTAAGGATGATCCAGAAACTTTTAGCTACCAAATATTTTCCAAAATAGATGAATGTTGTTTGGTCCTCATCCACCTTCCTCCTTTGGTCTTGCTATAGTTTTCCATCTGACCAAAGGGATGCCATCATCTTCATTTTTCCTAGCCAAAGGAATTTAAAACAAGGATTTTTTTTATTTTTAAAGACACCTTTTGGGATGAAGGTCAAAGAGTGCCAAAACACCGGGATGACGATTTTACTAGAGTCAATCTCCCCCCTCTAAACAACCATTAGTTACATGAGTTGTGGATTCTACCTTCATTTATTTCCAACAACCATCCCCAAACCCACTTCCCATATCCATTTAGCTTTAAAAGAAAGCCTAGGTATTTGAACCCATTTTAAAAAATGAAGATCTTGAAAGGAAAAAACCTCATCATCGTATGTTCAACCTCTTTCTTTAGGCCATTAAAGCAAATTGTATATCTTTGCACATTTATTTCCATACCTGTAGCAATACCATATATTTATAGAATTTCTTGTAAGTTCCTCCCTGCCCTTACAAAACCATTTGAAAATAACAATTCATCATCAACAAACAACAAGTGTGTTAGCAATAGAGTCCTACCAATTCATATACATGTAATGATTCCTAACCTTTTTGCATCCATTGTAGCTCTCTCAAACCTTTAACTATAAGTAAGAAAAACAAGGGAGATAAATGACAACCTTGCCTCGAGCCTCTGGCGGGCTTAAAAAAATGAGGTAAGACCATTAATAAGCACAACAAAATAAACTGAAGAAATGGAACCCATTGTCCATTTAACACTGGGAAGGATAAATCCAACATGATGTAGGAGTATCAATCTTAGGTGCAACCAATTGATTATGTCATACGCCTTTAATAAATCCACTTTCATGACCACAACTAGATATTTATTGATTTTTATTGAGTGAAGACCCTCTTGTGCATGAATATGCCTTCCAGCTAAAAGACCAAACTACTCTAAAGAGATAACTTCTAAGAAAACTCTTTTAACTATGGTTGTGATAATCTTACCAATTATTTTGTATACGTAATTACAGAGTGAGATAGCCCTAAACTGATAAAAAATCCCAGGTTTATCCTTATTTGGAATTAAAGCTAAGAAGGTTGAATTAAAATCTCTTGGCACCTTACCTGAACTTCTAACCTCTTCTAATACTCTCATTAAATCATTCTCTAGTAAATCATAAAAACCAATAAAAAATTCAATGGTCCAATCATTTGGACTAGGGCTTTTATCTTTTTTCAAATGAAACTAGTACTTCTGATAATTCCTCCTTGGAGATTTCTTCCATCAACTTCTGATTATCTTCTTTGGATACAAAATTGGGAAAGTAAGAGGTTAGCATCATAATTTCAACTATATTAACCCTATTTGGCTCTTTACAAATTAAGTGAATATGAGATACTCCTATATTGACTATCTTTCATAATTTTCTAACTATAAGACCTTCTTCATTTTTCATTCCCTGAATGGTGTTAATCCTCTTCAAATTATTAACACAATGATGAAAAAGATTGTATTTCTATCCCGTTTACCCAACCACGCCACCCTGCTTTTCATTCTCTATTCAACCTCTCTCCTTTTTCAAGCAACTTTTTCTTTTTGTCTTCTATCTCCTCAATCTTTAGATTTTCCTCCTCCCCGGAGATCCCTTCGACATTCATTTCATACATATATGCAATTCCTTTTTCACTTTCTTATAGGTCCTTGTCCAAAATCTTGTGCCTATTAGATGCCCAAGCAACTACTAATTCTTTTAGCTTCTTCAAAGATGTTGTAAACTGAGAACCAATTGTCTCTCTTGAATTTGGATAATAATTAATCCATTCTCTTTTGACCAACTCTTGAAATTTATCCTCTTCAATCCAACTAGGATTGAATTTAAAAGAGCTAACACGTTTACAATCATGCTTCTCTAATTGAATTAGAATGGGATAATGATCATAACCTCCTTCTACCTCTACCCATGGCCTTATCCTATACATTTCAACTATAAGGTTTTCAACACTGAAAATATATTCAATCTCTTGGATACCTTGGCCTCACCAGTTATGTTATTCATCAATGTTGGACTAAGCTTGATAGGTCCAACATCAACTAAACCTACACTGTATATCTCATGTTTAAAAAAATTTGTGAGTTCTTCTAGCCAAGCAACTTCTCCCCACACTTCTAATCTATACAATGTGGAATTTAAACCCCCCCTAATGATAACCCTCACCTCCTTAATACACACCAAAGATTAAAAAACCCTCCCTGGAAGCTTGTTTGTCATCATAAGGCCCATAATAGTTTATAACTGAGATCTTCTGTCCTAGGTCCTTGAACATAGATTTTGTCCAAATACTCGAGGCAATAACAAAAGAATTAGGTAAGGAAATATACTTGTTCCAACTAGTAAGAACCCTCCATAATTACCAACTATATCCAAGACCAAGAAATCCCATTGTTTAAGGAGCTTACCCATACCCCCCATACCTTCTGTCCATCACCCATAGTTTCTTGAACCAAAATTACATATGGCCTGTGAAGCTCTACTAAACGAGCTAGGGCCAATGCTTTTGAGGGATTGCTAATACATCTAATGTTGAAGGATAAAATAATCAATCGAAACCCCTAGTAGGGGTTTGTGTCACTCTAAGGACCATTTTAATAGACTTCTACTTCCCCTGCTAAATCTCTTATACAACTTTCTCTTGTGCATGATGTACTAATGATTTTCTCCCTACTAAAGAAGGATTTGTGTCCTTGATGGAGTCCAACCCTAATCCCCCTTTTGACCCTTTTCCTCCCATAACCTTCTCTCCCCTTCTAGATCTTAAATGATGTCCAATGGAGTTCTTGGCTTCTAATATATTCTCTAAGCCACACAATCCTAACCTAGATTCCACATCCCATGAACCTTCACTATACGATCTTCTAAAATTGGAGGAAGGACTTGCATTCTCCTTTCCAAGAATACGGTAAGCGTTTCTCTGCCCTATAATAGGAGCCATGGTACTCTTTCTTATCTGGTGTCCCCCTCGAGCTTCTAACTATTTCTAAGGGAGGGGCTAGGCCTCTTTGTCCTCTATATTCATAACCAGTTGTCATAAAACTATTGAAATATTAGAGTTTTTATGATGATACTTACTATAAATTTTGCTCACCTCCTCTACCAAAAACTACTTGGAAACTTCATTAAGTTGAACTTCTATACTCGATGAAGACTGACCAGATTCCATGCTTGTTAAGACCTTCAAACCCTACTCAATCACTTTTGAAATTGGAGCCTCTTCACATAGTGATTGGTCAACTTGGATGACAGGTTTGGCATTCCTCAATTCCTCTCCTTTTACCTCATTTAGAATGTCTTCCGCCAATGCAACTATCTCAAAATCCATAACTTGATTTAAGGCATGTTGGGTATTAACTATGTCAATGCTTTGAGACAAAAGCCTCTAAAAAAATTATGAGTTTTTTTTAATATCATCGCTTGCTCCTTAAGCTCAGAGGTCTTCATCCACATCGTCTTTTTGAGCGACCGAGAACAATATTTTGCTATGTGTCCATAGACATGACAATGAGCACATCAAACGATATTTTATAATAATCCAATAATTGCAAATGGACTACATTATAGACCACTGTTCACATACTATAACTAAGTCCCTCACTAATAACAACTTCAACCAACATTCGAGCCATTGTCCTATATGCAAGAACCTTGAAGGACTCAATGTCCAATGTTTTCTCCAATGAATCTTATATCTCCTCCAACATACCACAACTCAATGGGAAACCCTGACAATTTAACCTGTATCATAATTCTCTTTGCAACCTTCGATCGTGGATCAAAGCACATTGTACAGGGTTTTAATGACAAGAAAGTAGACCCCCAAAACCATCACCCTCAAAATATATTCCTAGAGTCTCCCTTAGATTGGTCCATACCCTAAAAGTGAACCTAGACCTTCTAAATCCAATCATTAAGAGAATATTTTGAGATTTTCCAACCATGCAATTTTCCTATCAAAACTTTACAAGAATATTCAAATGCTTGTTCCATCCGAAGGTATTACCCTAAAACCATCTCCACTCATGATTTCCTTTGTTTCGCCACCTTTGCCCTTTTCAACTTTGGTTCTTCAACCCTCTCCAAACAAACACTGACTACCCTCTTCTCATTGTCGAGGGTTTCAAGATCCAAACCCCCACCTATGAAACTTGAGCCCCATTGAGTTTCCTTTGCATTTGGGTTGGTTTCCTAGAGGTTTGTCCCTTGCTTTGAGAGATTAACATTGGGTCTTTTAGAGGTAGTTTTACCAGATATCTTGTTGAGAAATGGATGATTTTGGAACACCACACTGATTACTCCTTCCTTCAATACCTTACCTATTGACCAATGAGCCTTCAACTCTAAGCATCGATTCTCCTGCAAGTGTACACCACTCCAACTTTTCACGGATAGTGGAACTGATAAGTCTGACATGGACTAATGGGAGACCACTTCAATCACTTTTGCCAAAAATTTTAAAGTTTTTCCTGGGATGAATGTATTCCCCCCCAAAGGTGGAACAAAAGACACATACTTCTTGCTTAGGATTTGTCTCTTTTGGACATGCATAGACAAAAATCTACTTACCCTCACAAGGGTCCTTCGAGTAGTCCACAAGCCGCTCCTCGTCCTCCAACCTCAAACCTCTCCCCCTCCATCAACCATTCAAATACCTCATTATTTTCATCAAAGATGTGTATAAACTACAATGTCTACATTGTTAAAACGTTCACGAGGTAAATTTCATTACTATTAATTGGTTTGTATTAATTTAATTTTATATAGTTTAAATATTAATTTTTATTAAAGATCAAATTGATGTATGAGACTAAAAAAAACACAAACTATAAAAAACTAAAAAAGAAAGTGAAAACACATTTTAACAAATATATAAAAGAGATAAAAAGATTTTAAAAAAGGAAAAAGAAAAAATTACTAAAAATCACTAGAAAACACCAATCCAATGAGATGGGGAACAATGAAGAAGCTCAAGAAGAAGGAATTCCCTTGGGCGAGCCCTGTTGCTATGGAGAAGCACTTGTAACATTCAAGGCTACAAAGAAATGTGTGATGGGTGTGAGGCCATGGAAGTCACTGGGTCTACAACGTCTCATGGGGATATCATGCAAGCTCGAAAGTTGGCCACGTGGCCTCTTCCTACAAGTGTCAGAGCAATGGAAGTAAGAGGTAATCAACTTGGTGCATGTCGCTCTCAGGAACTGGCATTTAGTAAGCCATCGATGAATGTGGAACATCTTTTGGAGGAAGAGGGCTAAACATTTATAATCATCATAAGCCATGAGTGTTTAGAGATAATTGATTGAATCTCCGAAGTAATAAAAGAACCATCCTCCGATCTCATAACAAAGAGAACATCCAAATACAAACTGGTTCATAGTCTTAGGTTTTGAGGTGCAGATCTTGTAAATATGATGATCCCAAGGAATATGGTGATTGGTTTCAATGTAAAGCTGGTGGTAGCAAACTCTAAGCTAGGCGAGAGAGACCCTCACATTGCAAGGTAATCGGGTTATGGTGTACCCTAGAGGCTAGATAAGCCCATCCTTGTACCGGAGATGCAAGTTTGAGTAGCACCGATATTTGGAAGAATGCGATTCTCTAGGCTAAAACCACGTAGCTAAAAACATGCTTCGTAAATCTCAGTATGTATATTCTTGTTTATCTATACTTGAAAAGATTACAAGCATCCACTAAAAAACTATGTAAGAGTGGTTTATCAATAACAAGTGAAAAGACTCTCAAATACCAACATCAATCAATCCCACATTCTCCTTCTTGTTATATAAAGAACTTGAAGTATATGAAAATACCAATATCATTGTCCTGCTTAATAATTTAATTTCGAAAATTAAATAAATAATTAAATACAACTAAACATTAAAAAATCACAAACAATTAAAAATTATTTAAAATGGTTATGGAATCGGAGACGTAAAAAATGGAAAGACTCAACGGATCCAATCAGGTCAACTGAATTTCCCCATCACTAATGCAAAATTAAATTTCACCGAATTTCAATCTTGCCAAAAAAACGACAAGGATTCCTTTTTTTTTTCCTACCACCATTGGTAGCGTCACACACGGCCAAAAGGCTGCCATTATAGAAATGTTGGGCGATATGGGAAAATGGGAAAGAAGAAAGCCGGGAGACCACATTGCATGGGCTGTCGGAAACGAAACAGACTACCGTTTTCTACAGAGACCCACGGTGATGCAAGACAGGTGGATTATATATTTAAATGACACAGAAGATGAGGTGAGATTTTGCCCTTCAAAATCCTATCCTCTTTCAATTGATACCGGAGATGAATATTGATTAATGGATTCCATAATCCTCAAGAGGTATCTGCATCGATACCCCGATCGAAATTGATTAATTGATGCATATGGACATGGAAATTGATCCATCTACGGGTTGAGGATTGGTAAAGCTTGGTTTGCTTGCTTCGGGTTACGTCAGGAGGTCGAAACCCAAAGGGCTAGGGTTAGGGCGGGTTTATATATTGCGGGAAAGGATGGTTGTGGGGACGATTGCAGAGATTGAGGAGGAGAGGAGGAATATGGATAAGTGGAATTGGCTGGTGATAGTGCCGCCCTTCGAGTGCCAATGGCTGGTAGAGGACGAGCTAAGGTTCAGGGAAGCGGGGCGGGGGTGTGTAGCCTTTGAGGCGTACGCGGACAACGATGTGACCGTGGTGCTGAAGGAGGAGGCGGGGAGCAAGCACTGCCACTACAGGAGGGACAACGCGCCCAACTACACGATCGTCCTTGGGAGCCATCGGAACAGTCGCCTGAAGATAGAGGCGGACGGGGAGAGCGTGGTGGATGTGGCGGGGCTCGGGCTCTGCTCCTCCTCGGGCTTCCAGAGCTACTGGATCAGCATCTACGATGGCCTTATAAGCATTGGCAATGGCGGGGACCCGGGGCACAACGTGGTGTTTCAGTGGTTTGATTCGGAGCCCAAGTGCAAGGTCCAGTACGTGGGGCTCAGCAGCTGGGATAAGCATGTGGGCTATCGGAATATAAGGGTCTTGCCCTCGCCCGCCTGCAGGCCTTCTTGTGAGGAACGCGGCGGTGGTCTGAGTGGTTTTCTGGAGAATTGGGATTTGGCCGATTTGAGGATCCTCGTGGGCTCCGAGAGCCGGGTTGTGCCTGCTCACCGGGTTGTTCTGGGTTTGTGCTGCAGTAGAGTGGTGGTGAGCGAGGGAGTGGTCAGGCTTCCGTCTGTGGAGTATCCGATTCTCCGTGCTCTGCTTCAGTATTTGTACACCGGGCGAACCCAGGTATGTAGTTCTTTTGTTTTCTCTGTTTCCGCCTATCTGATTCTTTGAATTCTTGTTCTGCGGGCTTCCTTCCCTTCTCACGTAAGAACCAGCGGATAGCCCTTGAGATCGAAATTCACGAAGACAGACCATGATCAGGGACTTAGTGGATTGATTGGTTGGAAAGGTTGCCTGGCGCAGGACAAGCCCTTCTCATGGGGCCAAGGTTCATAAAGCCAGCATAGGATTAGCCAGTGCAATATCAGATAAAGCCAGCATAGGGTCTTATCTTAGATCCTTAAATGGATAGACCATGATCACGACCTTAGTGGATTGATCATACCTTACTGGATTGACCAGTATAAGATCAGAAAAACCCAACATAGGATCTTTTCTTAGATCCTTAGGCGGACAGACCATGATCATGACCTTAGTTGATTGTATCATATATTAGTGGATTGATAAGGCAGACAACCTTATCTCAAAGGGTTGACTGGTGCAGGACCAGCCCTTATCATGGAGCCAGGGTTGAACAGAACCTTACTGAATTGATCAATGCAAAACCAGATAAAGCCAACGCAGGATGAAGGGTTGATCTTTCAGGAGCAACCCTTCCATTATCAGGAAACTGGAGAAAGCTTCCAATGACGAAGTTTGTGCATTAACTACCTCTTAAGTGGTTGACGCTTCCATATACTCCATCTTGGCTGTGTGCCACCCGGCCTAACTAAACAGCCCAAGGCTTTTGCTATTCAACGGCCCCCTTGTGCGAGCTTGCCTGGTGGGCCATAACCCTAACCGCTTTCACCAACATGGTTGCCCTTTTGTGGCTATGTGGCTAACCCTTCCATTCTAAGGTTTGATCGGGTACTCTCCTTTATTTTTGTTATTGGCCAATCCATTTTTTAAAAGTGTTTTTGAATATATGCCGCAATGGGCATGTGGCTCAAGAACGGACTTCCTTTGGCTTGGGTGAGAAGTCCTAGTGGCAAGGGGTAGCTATTCCCATAAACTCAGAAGTCCTAGTGGCAAGGGGTAGCTATTCCCATAAACTTACTAGGGACTGGCACCTGTTATCTAATCTCTTTGAGATTCATGTCACTTGGGTAGCTATTTCCATCGATCTCACCCGTGAGCCATTGCCCCATTGAAAATTCTTTTAATTTTATTCTTTTACATCACTGGGCTTCTTCCCTTTCTCACCCAACAACATAGAGAAGTCCCAACTTCGTATTTTGTATTCATGGCAATGTCTTGAATAGGGATTTAGTTTTTGATGTCGATATAGCCATGGTATTTTTCCCATCCAACTTTTTGTATGTTTGTTGGAAGTGCTTCAGCAAACATGCCCCAGAGGGGCCGTGTGCTGCAAAGATTGGACTTCCTTCGGCTTAGGTGCCAGATCTGAGGCTAGCTATTTTGCCAAAATGACATGTGACTTGCACCCTGCCTCACTTTTTTGAGGTCTATGTCATGTGATTAGTGCAACACCAACAAGAATGGAACACTGATGGATTCTTAGCACCTCATATCAACCTCAACAGTGAACGATTCATTTAATTTTTGTTTATCACATCAATGGGCTTCTTCCTTTTCCTGCCCAACAACATGAGGAACTCTCAACTTCATACTCTGTATTCTTGGGAATCTCCCAAATTGGTATTTAATTTTAGGTTGACATGGCACATGGGGAACTCTCAACTTCATACTCTGTATTCTTGGGAATCTCCCAAATTGGTATTTAATTTTAGGTTGACATGGCATTGTGATGAAGATAAGATTTGGTATGGGCTTTGAGCGATGGAATAATTTTGCTCTGGTCCAGTGAATCAATGCCCCCTGGCAATTATTTTAATATTTGTTTTATACATCATTGGGCTTCTTCCCCTTCCTGCCCAACAGCACAGGGAAGTTCCAACTTTGTAATTTTGTATTCATACTAAATAGGAATGGCCTATTTGTTCTGGAATTACATTTCTCAGCTCTGATCAGTAAAATCTTGTTGCTTTGACTATATGAATCTTAAAGATCCATACTAATTACCAGAAATAATAAACCCACTAAAGGCACAGAATAGAGGGTAAGTTGTGATTTTTCATAGGGTGCGACCTTAATTATTTAACTGTTTATCTGTATTACAATAAATGATCATAAGATCAAATGCAAATTGGTATTTAGTTCGTTTATGTTGATATAGCCTTGAGATGATGATAAGAATTTGTGTGGGCTTATGGGTGATAGAATAATTTTTCCCTGTTATGGTATGGTCTTTAGTGATGGAATATTGTTTTTGGTACTCAAGGTTTCAGAGTTCCAATTGGGGGCATTGAGTGAACTGAGTGAAGAGTTTGGTGTTGAGTCCCTGGTGGTCCAGTGTGAGCAAATGAAGGATGCACTCAAGGACACATCTCTGAGGAAGGATCATAAGCTGGAATTGCTGCATTCGAGTCCTGTTACCTTTTTGCGGAACTGCCCAGCTTTCTTGTCTGACATGCCGATTGATGTGCAAAAGCTGAAAATTTTTCTTGAAACTGGCGAATACAGCGACGTCGATATTTACATTGAGGGGCATGGTCTGGTCGTCCAAACACACAAACTTGTTTTGAGTGTCTGGAGTGCTCCTTTTGCCAAGGTTGTATTCTCAAACTTGCTTGCGTTAGATCCTATTTTCATTTTCCATTATCATATTATAAATATGATATTTACTCGAGTGCATTCCTTTATGGTGGTACCAAAGTTCCTATAGACTTGCATTTAAATGTATCATCGTTTTTGAATAAGAATATATGTTTGCAAATAATTTATTTCATATCAGGTTTGGATATTAAACTGTATGCATGTACTGTATGTGTGTCATACTTGTTAGCCTAACATTTCCTTTCGATTCAGAGACTATTAAATGAGTGAGAAACTAAGAAGTTGTAATCCTTGGCAGATGTTTACAAATGGGATGAGTGAAAGTAATGCCTCAGAAGTCTGCTTGAGAGATGTTTCCCCTGAAGCATTTTTAGCTATGGTGCACTTCATGTACAGTGGGAAGTTGGACATGGACGAAAAACAGGACTTGGGTTCCTTGTTGCTCCCCCTTATTCTACTAGCTGATCAGTTCGGAATTCACCTGCTTCAACAAGAATGCTGTGAATGCTTATTTGAGTGCATCTCAAAGGTGTAGTACTTTTCCAACCTGTAAATTATTCTTCATGTCATAGGAGGGGTAGTTTAATTGTGTAAAATTAGGAGTGCTATGATTGTTGCTTTTGATTATTGCATCATAAAAACTCTGGCTTGGACTTTGAGGTAGTGGAAAGGTTGCAACTTGCAAGCATTGAAGAAATCTTCTATAGCCAAAACTTGCCACAGAGGATGAGGATTTTACAAGGCATACCTACCTTGAGCTTCCAAGGGTTACCTGGTGGTTGGGCATCACGAACATCAAAAAAAGAAAAAACAGTTTTCCTACGTAGGTAGTTACAATTTGGACTTAGTAATTGACATAAGTTGCTCTATACATATATGCAGGGTTGGTGTGGTACTTACTGGAAGCAGCTTCTTCATCAGCCATTGTTTGCATAATACAAAACTGAGTTCAAGATTGTGGGCACATTCGGCAACCATTCAGATGAGCTGCTGCAATTTCATTTTCGATTTGAAGCTGACCTTTTGAGTTTTGTGCTTTGCAGGATTCAGTAGGTCCAATCCTGCAGGTGGTCACCTCAATACCTGCATGCAGGCCGCTTGAAGAAGCATGTGAAGAAACTTTTTCCAAACATTTTGATTACTGTACTACTGCCAGTGCAGAATTCAAAATGTTAGAGAGGGCGTCATTTATGAAAATACTTCAGGTAGCTGTTGTTTCCAACTTATGGCAATGTCCAAGAGTGTTCTTGTGTTGCCGGATAGTATTTCTGACAATGCCTCTTTGCATGCTCAATATCCATCCTGATTTTGTAGCAGGCGTCCGTGAATACAGCAAGGGTGACTTGTCTGCCTTTGACAGTCTGGAATGTGGAGAGATAGGTAAATGTAGTAAACATTTTGAGTTGTGATTATTATGGCTTTTGCAGCACCCCCATTTGGTAGTGATCTCTGAGGAAAGGGTTCTGGATGCTATTCTAACTTGGGGAACACAAGGAGATGGCCTTCATGGTTGGGAAGCAGCAAGTCGGCAGCTAGAGGAATGCAGTCCTGACACACTCTTTGCAGAAAGGCTAGAACCTTTGAATGAATTGCTTGCTCTTGTTCGTTTTCCTCTAATGCCGTTTCCTTTACTTCAAAAGGTATAGCGTATAAGCTGTTGAAGTTTGAAAGTTCTTTCTTGAGTGATCCTGATATAGACATTGTGTGATTACATGGAACTAGTAGCGTGCACTAGCACTTGACACTTTTCAATTGTGTTGCAGCTGGAGCAGAGCAACCTAAGCAAGCAAATTCCAGTCTTTCAACAGCTGGTTAGTGAGAACACATTATTGATGTAGCTTGCCTTTTGATATAACTTTTTTGTAGTCTTGCTTCATGAAATGAAAATAGAAGTGATGGGCAGTTTGCCATGTAAACAGATAATGGAGGTGCTTCAGTACCTCGGGACAGATGCAAGCAATGCAACAAATGAACAGAAGTAAGTCATTATATTAAAATTCATGTCATTCTCTGATCCTGGATTTTAGTACAAGTGAATGGTTCCTATTTTATGTCATTGCTTTTCAGGATTCCTGGCCTTCTTTTTTCTACTTAATAATACTTGATCTTAAAATATATGGGTACAGGCACCTTTCGAAGTCATTTGACATAAATAATCAAAGCCGGCTAAGTAATTGTATCAGGTTCCAACCAAGACCATCGAGCTTTAAGCAACTCTTGTACATATGTGATGGTGATCATAATGGAGTAATCCATTATGCTGGCACTTCATATGGTGAACACCCATGGATGAATCCTGTACTAGCAAAGGTATTATGTGGAAGTCTCTTGGATATGTTTATTCACACCATAAAGTTGTCATCTATGAGACAGTTTAATTGATCCAACCACAGCAACAAGAAAATGAGTGTGCAGTAAAAGTTTAGCAGAAGTCCCATTTCTTATTTATATCTGAGTTTCCTTTCATTAGATATATATAAGGGAGGGATGTATATGAGTTATAAGTGAACTGTTTTTCGGATAGTGTAAAGATGGAGAATTGACAAAAGAGTGATACCTTTGTTCTTGCAGAAGATTTCTGTGACTGCAAGTAGCCCACTTTCACGATACACTGATGCTAAAGCACTGGTTTCTAGGAGATACCAGGTTTGTAAACAGCTTCAATACCAAATCAAAAGGTTTCTTCTCTGACTGGATATTCTAGTTTAATATTTTGACACTTTCCATTTGTAGGCTACCTCTTTTGCTGGTCCTTGTATGGAGGACGGGAAGATATCTACATGGTGGAAGGTTGAGTTAGGGGAAGGCCACCAGGTAACCAATTTACTTTCCCCCACCCCCCCTCTCTATCTAATTTTCAGTAGGCATTCAAGACAGCTACCAAAAGCTGTGGAGTCTTTACTTGATGTGTCTGATTATTGTATATCTGTTCCTTTTTGTATATTTTGCAGTTATTTAAGTTTTACATTGTATTGGTCTGAGAACTTTTGTTCTTTAATATTATCTTATTATAAGATTCATATTTCGGACAAGTCTGAAGCATTAGTGTATCGGTCTCTTCTATTTATGATGGGTTGAGGGTTTGTTGATAGAGAAATATTGTGCATTTTTGGATATAGTGCTTTATTTTTAGTTGGAAAGCCTGTGCTGATGATGTAATTGGACATGGCAGAAGAGGTATTAGAGTGGCAATCAGCCTCTTATAGTTGTGTCTGGGATCTCTGATACCATGTGAAACTTCATCAGAATCTTTGTCTGTGGCAGTTTTCTTAATTACTGGATTACCATGGCTTGAGGGTTTGTTGAAGAGATATTGCACATTTGTAGATATAATTCTTTCTTTCTAGTTGGAAGCCTTTGTTGTGAGGTAAATGTACATGACAGAGGTATTAGAGCTGCAATCAGGCTCTTGTATGCATGACTGGGATCTCTGATCCCATGCGAAACTTCATCAGTTTTTGTCTGTGGGATTTTCTTGATTACTGGATTATTATGGGTTGAGGGTTTGCTGATAGAGAAATATTTCACATTTTTGGATATACTAGTTCATTTTTAGGGTTCCATTTACATTATATATACAGTTTACTTCAACTTTTTTTCTTTAATGGGAACCCATCTTTTTAAGGAAAGTAAACCTGGAAATAAGCTGGACCGACCCTCACACACTTAAGTGAAGATTAGGGTTTGCTTGTACCTTGCCAGGGCCATACAATAATCTACATGAAGTCTACATCAACACTATTCACTATAATCAATAGCCACTTCTGGCAAACCCCATGCGAGGGAGGAGCATGCCTGCCTATGTTTGAGCTTGGGTCATTATCACAACAACCACTCCAAGTTACTGTTAGACCACAGCCCGATGGACAACTCCAACTCATTATTCTCAATTCCATTTACAACATAAAAATTTATTAACCACTATGGCTCTTTCTTTTAGAGTTTTCCTTGGTTGATGCTAAGAGCTCACAATCTTGTAGTTTGCTCATGGATTCTTCCATATAGTCCATCTTTGTTATTACGTGAGTTATCATACATGTCCTCAATTTCTTCCCAACGTTTTTCAATTTAAACATGTTTGTTCTTTGCAAAGTGCATTTTATCTCTGTGCGGGTTAGGCATGGTAGTTTTTGTTTGGTGGTATTGGCAAGTTTGACTGTTACATTGCCAAAGGAAAAGGACTTAAATTGTTATGTTTTAGCACATTGATCATTCTGATAGGGTGCACAAAGCAGATCACAACAATCTATAAAAATGACGTCACACTCCTCACTATCCATAAAGGGTTCAATGGCAAAGTTGATGTTACATACATGATCTACTCATTTAGGCTATCGTTAACCTTGGCAATCCTAGATCATTAAGGATGGGGATGAGGTTGTGTGGAAAGTTGGAGTGACGTGACAATGCCCCAGGAGACCAAATTCTTATACTGTTATCAAGATGCATTTGAACAAAGCGATCCTTGATTTGGGGGTTTTGCTTGAATGGCGCTTGTTATCAACTTATCACACAATCTACACTTACCCAAAGCCCAAGGTAAGTAAAATGCAAGATTGGCGTAACAGGGGGTGACCTATCACTGTCACCTTAATAGGAAACCCCTTTCTGTTTAGGAGTATATCAAAGTTACCCCAAGGGAGACTTCCCCAGTGACCTAAAGGGCTGATAAAACTAAGGCAAGGATGCAAGAAAATCTCCCTCTCACTGGTTACTCAAGTCAAAAGGTTCTTAAGGTCTTTTAAGGGATGAAACAACGGTAATAAAAGGAGTGTACCTGCCCAGAACAAGACAACAAAGAAAATATGGCAGCTTTCAAGTACAAAAAATGATGTTAGTGCCTCATAAGACCATGAACCTTCAAAAAATAGGTTAGCTGATATAAAATTGCAGCAATGTAATAGTTTATAACAACAATAAGTATTTTGTAACAGCCAAAAAAAATATGCTTGAAATTGCTTGAAAAAGACAAGAAAATGTAGCTTTAACTTGGCAGAATGATAATTAATTGTCACAAGCAAATTTGGCAATGTCTAGCTAGCCTTAAATGTTCATTTTGCAGAGAATTTGCTGCAGTTAGATGGCTGTAGCAATCTTTTGTAACAACAAGAAGTTCTAGTGCTCAGAATTGCAAGAAAACACCATATAAACTTAACATTTATCTAGCAGATTGTTTGGCAATTCTCACAAGCAATTTCTGAATGAGATAGGTGCAAGTTATGTAGGTGTATGCAGCAAATTAGTATGAATTAGTATGGTTGTAGCAGTGATTTGTAACAACAGCAAGTTAGCTAATGAATTAGTTAGGGTTATTAGTAGAAGTTAGCAAAATCTTCAAGGAAGAAGGTTTGAGTGTTTGTTTGATCAATCATTTACTAGAGTGAGTAGACTAGTGCCTTTATGGGTAATGGAGTCAATAGGTGACGGTTTTTACTTGGAGGTAGCAACAACAATGATTATACTTGTCTAAGGAGAAGAGGTGTATGGAGGAGGTGTTGGCACTTCAAGGCCTCAAACATCCAAACCCTAAATATAAATTCACTAGAGAGTAAACAATTTTAGGTCTTAGCAAATCTTCTTTCCTTAGACTATTGAAAAGGTAATAAGAGCAACAATAACTAGATAATAGCTTCTAAAGTGCTAATATTTAGGGCTTTAGAAGTTTATCTAAGTTAAATCACCTTAGTAAAGTCTAGCAAATGAAGAGAAAAGAAGTAATAACTTAAGTCCTTTACTCCTAGGGTTTGTCAAGCAAGCAATTTCATAATCTTTAACATGAATAAACAAATATACCATAACCATTCAAATAAAATGAAGAATTGCAGATTTACTTACTTCACCAAGAATAATCAAGCAATAAAACCCTAGATTGCCAAGTAACTTCACCAGGAAATGATCCAAGTTGCAAATTTTAGCCTCCAAGACAAGTGTGCCTCCCTATTTCAGCCAATAACTCCCAAATAGGGCGCAAATTTCAGACCACACTTAGTGTGTCATGAGTGATGATGAAAAAATGAGAGTATTTTCTCTCTATTTATATAGAACTAATGACTTTTAATTATTTTTAGGTCAAATAAAGGTCGACATGGCCAAATTACATAAAAATCCAGTTTTTACACATAAAAATAATTAACCCCTAAAATCATCTCCAAGGGTGACATCATGCCCTTTTAGGGTGTCGTTGATCCCCTAAAGTGGAACGTTGGGCTCTAGATGCAGAACGTTTGGCCTCCAAAGGTCCTGGATGATGCCCACACGTGCCAACCAGCTCACAAATGCCCTCAATATGCAAAACCTAGCTCTGGATGACGTCCAGGGTCATAATGGTGACGTCATGGGCTCTTAAAGGTCAACGTCCAGGTGGAAGAGAAAGATATCCCTGGGTCTAGGTCTGCCAGAGTATCTCCAAGGGCAACATCCTTCTTTCTTCCTGGTGCAAGTCTTTGATGTCTTCTTGCCCTTAGCTGGGGTTACAACATCTATCTGTGGGCTTTTAGCCCCATGGAGGTTCGAGCTAATCATTACCCCACGTGTACCTGCCCACCGGGCAAAGTCTTGCAACAACAACAAGCACGCCCTCTAGGGGTTCATAAGTCATAGGGATCATAACATGTAAATCAAATCCAATAATTAAATTACCCAAACATGTGCATCAAACCCCCCTTTACCCAAATAAATGCTCAAAGATGTTATGCAATTTAACAAGTTAGGTTTGGAGAAGGCCTCAAGGTGTCCTATTGGGCTAATCCTCCTTAAGTTTGGGGTGTTTCCCAGGTGAGAACCAATCTAGGTCATGTAAGTGTGAGGTGGTGTGGGGTAAGTGTTTGGGCATGGGGTGCAGTGATAAAAGGGAAATGTAGATTTTACCTATGGGTGCCTTTGTAGCAATGCTGTATATGTCGTGTCGAGGAAAGTGTCGGCGAGGGTCCGGAATGTAACTTCTCGGCGACATCGGTGGAAAATGTCGGAATATGTCGCAAGACCTCAAAAAAATACAAAAACACTCATTTTTTTTCAAATTTTTAAACTTGCAAAGCAACAACAACATCAAATAAACACTTTGCTACATAAATATGAAAATACAACCAATAAATAAGATGCATAAGATGTCAAGTGGTCACATATCGTTACTAAACTGAAAATTCTGAAACATGTTCTTGATAGGATGATAGTAGATACAAAATCACATCAAATGATCAAAATAAATGTATCTCATGAGATGAATCATCATGAGGCATCTAGATACTAAATAGTACATGATAAAATGAAAATTATAGATCATAGGAATCCAAAATTCAAATCATTGATTCCCTCTCTGTTGTGCTGCTGCTGCTCTAGCCCTTTTACGGGTAAAGGGCACCAATTTTCCTTTGGAAGCAGTAGGTGGTCGTGGAGGTACTCTAGATGAGCTTGGAGTGGAAGCTCCAGATGCTACATCTGAGGTGGTAAGTGATGGGGACGAGGTGGAAGGAA
>ML782808.1:780639-792331 GCA_009831015.1 Picea engelmannii
CGGGGCGGTTTAGACCATTAAGACTCCTCTCTGGAGCTCCTATTTGGAAAGGGACATTACAATTTTCAAGTCAAATTACAAGATAGAATTAGTGATCACCTTTCCAAGGTGGCCACCAATGAAATCTCTTGAACTACTTCCTGCACGTTCACATTGAAGCCTGTGCAACAAGTTCTTGCTCGAGCTACGTTTCTCAACACTCCCTCTTAGCGAGGAAGGAATTTTGCACCAATCAAGGCCTCGTCATGAAACATTGGATTCTCAAAGAGTTTGATAAAACTTTGATTATCATAGTAAATGATTGTGGGGTCTCACTATTGATCAAATAATCTTGCAAGTAACTTGCGAAGCCAGATGACCTCACAACTAGTAGTACTGGTTGGCATGTATTATGCCTCTATTGAGCTAAGTGCCATGGATGTTTGCTTCCTTCTAAACCAAGATATCATTGTTGATCCCAAGTTAAAGCAACACCCTGAGGTGCTCTTCCTGTTTGTTGCACTGCCTGCCCAATCTGAGTTTGAATACCCCTGCAACTTCATTTCACCATCTCCAAGATATCTTAGACCATACTCCATTGCCCCCTTAAATATCTGAGCACATGTTTTGTTGCTACCCAATGCTCCTGCCTCGGCTACACCATGAACCAACTCAAGTTGTTCATTGCAAAACATATATATGGTCTAATGTTAACCAAATACATCAATGAGTCTATCAACTTCTTGTACGATGTGGGATCCACCAACTATGAGTTTGAAGCTGTTACCTTCTTCATATTAGTGATCATAGGTTTGGCCATAGTTTTGTAGTCTTCCATCCGAAACTGCTTCAAGATCTCAACAATCTCCCCCAGTTTCTGCCAAACCTCCAACCCCAAGATGTAATGCATCATGTCAATGTCCATCTCAAACTTAGATGCCATGTCTGTTTTGCACCTTGCAATGAGCGTCTCTGTACTAGTAAGAAACAAGTCATCTACATACACCACCAAAATGAGCAGATCAATCACAACAAATATATAATATAAGTTAGGATCCGCTTTACTTTGGTGAAGCACATACTTTGCAAATATCCATCTATCCTTGAATACCATGCTCTCAGTGCTTGCTTGAGTCCATACAAAGCTTTCTTAAGCTTGCAAACATTGAATTTTTTCCCATTTACCTCAAAGCCCCGAGGTTGCTCTATGTACACTTCTTCCTCAATGATCTGATCAAGGAAAGTTGTTTTCACATCCATTTGATGTATCCTCCATCCCATAAATGAAACTCAGGACTTAACTGCTCTAATGGAAGTGTACTTAGCGATAGGAGCAAATGTCGCCTCATAGTCCACTCCCTCTTTTTGGGAGAACCCTCTCGCTATGATCCTCGCTTTGAATTTCTCAATGTTACCATCTGTTGCATGCTCGATCTTGTAGAACCACTTGGAACCCAGTATTGACTTCCCCTTCGATCTTGGCACTATGGCACTATGTCCCATACATCATTCTTGATGATGAAGGTGTACTCCACCATGGCATCTTGCCATACTTGCTACTTTGTTGCCTCTTGAAAGTTGGAAGGCTCATAATCTATGATGTTGCTCATCAATGACATCTGGTCTAGAAACTTCTTCAAAGATTTTCTCTCTATAATGTGCTCTTAGAAGCCTCCACATACTCTTGAGCATCCCTCAATGTCTGAGAGAACCATCGAGGTCTCTTGACAGAAGTGGAAGGGGCTACTGTCTCCTCCTCTTCCCTTGAAGGTTTTTGTACTACTCTCGAAGTCACTGGTGACCTGGGCTCAACCTTTGGAGCTTCCAGCTCCTCATCCTCCATCACTAGAATAGGCTCATGGGATTTCCTAGATGCAAAGTCTTCCTCACAATTTACATACTTGCTCACTACTGTCTTTCTCTGCTCTGGAATATAGACCATGTAGGCCTTGGAGTCTCACTGTAACCTACAAATAAACCCTTCTTGCTGGAGGGTTCCAACTTAGTCCTCTTTTCTACCAGTACATGGATACAAATTAGAGAGACAAAGATGTGGAAATGACTCACCTCTGGCTTCACACCAGTGAATGCCTCCTTTGGTGTCTTGTGCTCCAAGATCCCGTGAGGACATCAGTTCTAGATGTAGACTGCTATGTTGCATGCTTCTGCCTAAAGAAACATTGGCAAGTCCTGGTCATGAGTCATATGGCCTTAGCAACCCCTATGAAGGATCGATTCTTTCACTTTGCAACCCCATTCTGTTGTGGGTTGTACGGAACAATCAACTCCCTCTTGATTCCTGCACCCTCGAACTCAGAGGTATACTCACCTTTGATCTCAAGACTTTAATCTTCTTCCTTGTCTAGTTTTCGACTAGATCTTTGAACTCCTGAAACCTGCTAAAGACCTCATCCTTAGTCTTTAGGAAGTAGATCCAAGTTTTGTGAGAGAAGTCATCAATGAAGGAAACATAGTACATGCTGCATGAAATTGATGCTATTTACATTGTTCCACAAACATCCGAATGTAATTGGGAAAGCAATGTTGGCATGCTTTCCAAGCGTGCACCCTCGACATACCTCCATGTTGAACTCTGGAAGACCTGTGACTATCTCCCTCAAGATAGGCAATGCTCTATGATGCAGGTGCCTCATTCTCTTGTGCCACAACTCGCACAAGTTGTCACTGTTATGAACTAGGGATTGAACAAGTTTAGCGTACCACTTGTTAAGATTACCTTCTCTAACCCCTATTAGTTGTGCTGTATCTGGGCTAGATTCCTTCGGTCTAATGAGGACCTACTGGTTCTTGAACTCAAATGCAAAGTCCTTATCCTCCATAATTGAACTAAAAGCAAGTTCTTTCTGAGACCTGGAACAAACAAGACATTGTCAAAATCTAAAGAGTTATTTGACTTGAGCTGGAAGGGAATAGTACAAACTCCTGCTACTGGGTACTTGGCATCATCACCAAGCTCAACCTGTACTCTTGAGTCCTGCTTCGTTAGATTAGAAAATAACTATCGAGCCGATGTCATATGAAGAGATGCCCCATTGTCCACATACCACACATTCCTAGAAACCGTGTCAGTAGAAAGGCAAGATACCATTGAGAAATCCTTCTCAAACTTGGCAACAAACTCGCTCCTCTGAGTTTTTGCAGAGACTGCTACCTGCTTCTACTGTTGCTTTCCTTTACTCTTCTTCTTATTTGGTTGTTGATGATTGTGCTTATGACAAATGAAACACTTGATTTTACTCAAGTCCTTCTTTCCTGGCTGTGAGGTCGACTCTTCACTCTTTCCCTTATCCTTGCTGGGTCCTTTACATCTGCCCTTATTTGTTTGACCAAATAGGGCTAGGTTCTTGTCACCACCCTTCTTGCTGGCCTTTAACTCCATTCGAGTCTCCTCTTCGATATAACCATCCCAAAGCCTTTCAAAGTTGGAAGGTACTCACAAACACAAATACCTTTGACAAATGGTTCCCATGAAGTTGGGAATCCATTCAGTGCTATAGTCACTAGCTCTGCATCAACAACCTTCACCCCAAATGCTGCAAGTTGATAATGAATCTATGTGATTGACCTTCATAAGGTAACTGGTCACTGAATCTAATCTGGTCATCTCTATGGATCTAAGTTTGTTTCGCACTGTCATCTTTCTATTTATGTTCTCACTTTGGTAGAGGCTCACTAGGGCATTAAAATTTTCCTTTGTTGTCTTCTTTTTTAGTTATATGAGGGATCAAATGATTCTTTATGGCATTTATGATCATCCACTTGGCCTTCACTTCCTTCTTCTTGTGAGCTGCCAATTGTTGTGTATCTGTAGGTTGTTAGTTTTCCCTTAACCTAGCACCTGACCATTAATTCCGACTAAAACACATTTATTGAATAATAATATTAGCTAGGTTATTAACGATAAATTTAGCAGAAGCATTAAACGAAAAACCAAACACATTTGCACACGTGATCTCAGGTAAATACCCCTGGAAAAACCCTTGTAGGAAAACTAGATTTGTGATGATTTTATTGCTATAAAATCATCGATCCCGTCCTTGGATAATGGCCCTTCAGATGAAATACAAATCAACAAATAGCTAAGCCCTACAAACCTTAAGATCAGTCCTTCGATCTTGCTGGTTGGATGCTATATCCTTTACTGCCCCTTTGCACCCTTTCCTCGGTCCCTGCCCCTGCATACTTGAATGTTTACTCACTCTTTGTGTACCATCACTATGTCTCCTCCTCTCACTTAGGCTGCCTTTTATAATATTGAGATTTGACCAAATCGATCACTAAACAAAACCCTAGATCTCCAAAGTAATCAAAGGCTGAGATCTAATCTCACCTTCACTTTAGATCCAATGGCTATGACTTAATTTAAGTCACTTAAGTTACTAATGCATAAACTTAGGCATTCGACTTAATTAATCTCCATTAATTCTAAAATCTCATTCACTTTAATTATTCACTTAACTAAGGTGAATTCCCTAAGTCTTGAGAGGCATTAGACGACTTCCATGTGCTAGACACAAGCCAACGTGGAAGTACCTGTCCGATGCTACAAACATCAACACTCCCTCTTAGCGAGGAAGGTACTTCCACCACCTGAAAGTGGCTTTGTCTTCGCTACTAGATCCGTTACCATGGCTGCTCTTGAATCCACATGATCGACTGCTCCCTCTGAAACGAAAGCTATCCAAACCATCCCATTCAGACCCTTCTTCAAGGACTTTCCTTTGAACATGCTTCTAGAAGCCTTCTGCATGGCCATCACGTACCATGACTCCTCCTTGACAGACTTGGAAGGCTGCTCCTTCCCCCCTTAGCTTAAATGCTGACTCCCTTTGAGCATCTCAACCTTCGAAGCTACCTGCTCCTTGTTCTCTACCACTCTCAACGATAATCTGTCATCCCCTGATTTCTGGATGAAAGTTCTACTTTACCCATTTGAGATCCCGTTGAGTCACAGTCCTTCGTGACCCAAGCACTTGAGCAAAAGTCCTCCTTTGCTTCAAAGCGATGTGATGACTTAAGCAAACTTGAGGCTAGCCATTACCATCTACCTCCTTAGCTGGCTGCTCGGACCTCTGCTTGGGGTTTCTTTGCCTACTGCTCGAACCTTTGTCTGCTGCCTGGATTTGTTGCTCGAATCTTTGTCCGCTGCCTAGACCCGCTGCCCAATTCTTTGTCTGCTGCTCGGACCTGCTGCCCGGATCTCTGTCTGCTGCTTGGACTCGCTGCCCGGACTCTGTCGCTCGAAGTTTGTCTGGGTTGTTCGAGCTTTCTGCTTTTTGGCCGAATTTTTCTGGGGATGCTTGAGCATTTTCTGGTCTGTTTCCTCGTCCAGGATTGCTTGAAAATCTGCCTTGTTGCCCGAGGCTGCTCGGACCTCTGCCCACTTCTTGGGGGCTGCCCTGTCCTTGCTGGCCGGTCCCTGCTGGGTGGCTGAGTTGTCTACTCTACTGCAGTTGAATCGGCAGCTTGTTACCCAGCCCGTGGATCCTCCTCCTGTCGGTTGGCCTGACCCACTTACTTGCTGCCTTTCCTCCGTTGCAACGCCCTGTCACTCGACCGCACTTGCACTTCCTCAGTCGTCACTTTGCTGTCTTCTACTCGACGACTCCTCTGTCACTTACGACCAACACTTCTCCTGCAACTGCACTTCCCAATCCACACAACCGACTATCTCCTACTCCACATGCGTTCGCGCGAATCTCTTCCTGTTAGCTTTTTAGCTCGAGAGGTACTCCGCATGTGTGTCTTGTATGCGGAAGTTACCTTGTACCTACACTACTAGACACTTGACTTTGTAATGGCTTTTTACAAAGTTGTGATAAAGTGGTTCTTTTATTAAAGTAACTTTTTAATAAAGTGTACCTTCTAATATTAAAGTGACTTTATCTCATAAAGTGCACTTATGTTATAAAGTGAAATGTACTTTAATATTTTAAAGTGATTTATTTTGGAGGGATGAATCATGACCCTTGATCTTGTAAAGGCAAGATTAGATCTTGGCCATTAGATCTAGGGTTGGAGAAGGTGAAGAGTCACTTTCAGATTATAATAAAATGCATTGGGTAGTGTGCAAGACACATTTGAGAAAGAGTTTGAGAGAGATTTTCTGATAGAGCTTGAGAGAGGAAAGAGGGCAGCAAGGAGGGCGCATTTCCCAAGACAGATTGGGCACAAATCCCAAGAGAATTTTCTGTGTGAGGGTGCTGTAACTTGCAGTTGTTAGAGAGGCCGTACTGCACGGATCCGTACAGTCCGTACAATAGGCTGGGAGGGCACAAATTTCGAGGTAGCTTGCTGCATGCAAATCAAGGCAGATTTTTCAGCATTTTCTGTTGGTGAAGAGGGCAGTTTTCTGTTGCTGTCCGTACATCTGTTATTTGGCACAAATTTTGAGGTGCTGAAAGAGGGCAAATCCGTACAACAGTATAGATTTTTTGGGAACGAATTTCGAGGCAGAAATTTGGGACTGTTGGGTGCTGTAAGTTATTTCTCTTCGCTGTAAATGTATTGCTGCTGCCGATATATCTTTCCTGAAGCTAATAAAATCTCTCTCTCTCTCTTTGGGTTTCCCCACATTGGGGTTTTCCCTGGCATTGCCTAAATTTTTGAGTTTTTCTGAGTTGAATGGTTGCTGTTCATTGTGTTTATTCCACTGCAAAATTGCTTAGGAATGTGCATTTCTGCTTATGGTAATTTCTGAATGTGGATTTTGACATTTCAGAGTTCATAGAAGATAGTTATCTCTAGGTTGTTAAGTGTATGACATAATTTTTTATAAGCTGATTTTGTCATTTAAATTTCTACATGGTATCAGAGCTTGGGTTCCGAGTGACAATGAGCAGTGAGATTTTTGCGCAAGTTTGAAGGGGGGAAATCTGTTATTTGTTTTCCTTTGAATAATAACACGGAATATGGCTGCATGCATTAGATTTGAGGATTGGTTGGATGGCATTTCCAACTATTTGCAGTGGAAGGTCCAGATGTCAGCTGTTCTCAACTATGTCAACTCTGTTGTCAGCTGTTCTCAACTATGTCAGGAGAACAAGATTTGGAACTATGTCAGTTCTATTGTTGTGGTTCCCACAACAGATCCTGTTACTTTGGATTTGCATGAGGTAAAGGACGCCAAAGGATTATTCTCGATGGTGTGAAGCACCACCTTATTCCACACTTGGCTGAGAAGAAGACAACCTAAGAGATGGGGGATGCACTTAAGAACTTATTTGAGGCGAAGAATGAAAACCGAAAGATGGCCTTGAAGGATAAGCTGCATGATACCAAGATGGGTAAGGGGGAGAGTGTGTCTTCTTATCTTACCTGGGTAGCTCAAGTGAAAGATGAGTTGGCTGCAGTTGGGGAGGTCATATCAGATTCAGAGTTGGTGAGGATAGCCTTGAAAGGCTTCACCAAGGAATGGAAAGTCTTCGTGAAGTGTGTGGTGGGTCATGAGCATCTTCCAGATTGGAGTAGACAGTGGGATGATTTCACTCAGGAGGAGATTCGGGAGGGATCTCAGAGCAGTGGACAAAAGACAGATGGAGTTGAGGAGAATGTTGCTCTTGCTGCAAAGAGCAAGAAGAAAGGAAATTCCGAGAGGGACTTGAGTAAAGTCAGATGTTATTGTTGTAACTAGTTGGGGCACCTTGCTTCTCAGTGTCTTGAGAGGAAGAAGAAGAAGAAGGAACAGGAGGGGCCTGAGACAACTGCTACAACAACCATGGAGGACTTTTCTTCCAAGTTTGACAGGGAATTTTCTTTGGTTACTCTAGTATCCAGTGTCGGTAGTGGAGGATTTGGGGGTGATTTTAGATGGATTGTTGACAGTGGAGCCTCTTGTCACATGACTGGAATCTGGCAAGTATTCCTTAGTATCACCGAGGTAGGTCCTGACCGGCTAGTGGAGAGTGAAGGTGGTATGGCGCGAGCTGTACGTGGAGTTGGAAGGGTTAGATTTTGACTTGAGTATGGAGGATTCCTGGAGCTTGATGGAGTTCTCTTTGTTCCAGGGTTGAGGGTTAACTTGCTCTCAGTCTCAGCCTTGGAGGATGTTGGATATTGTACATT
Source organism: Picea engelmannii (assembly GCA_009831015.1). NCBI lineage: Eukaryota > Viridiplantae > Streptophyta > Pinopsida > Pinales > Pinaceae > Picea > Picea engelmannii. Next base: position 788,704 of record ML782808.1, read on the forward strand.
GTTCAAGAGAGGACATGTATTTATTTACAGGGAGGGAGTGGACCTGGTGGAACCACAGCTGATTGGTGATCGGGTGGACAGGTTGTATATGTTGCGAGGACAACCTTCAAGATATGATTCAACGTCAGATGAGGAGCAGGGGGCTCCTAAGACTGTGGTGGCCCAAGGATTTAGTCTTGCATTTCGAGAGAAGAGAGGGAGTCTCTTCCGAGCATTGGCAGGAGGCTTAGCTGGTGTGATCGAACTGATGCTCATGGTGGTCATGGTGGAGTGGATTCTCCTAGGAGCTCAGGGTTCAGAGTGGTTGTCAGGGGAAGATCTTCTAGTTCGAGTTTTGTGCAGGTGTTGAGGATGGTTCCAGGTTCAGAGGGAGCTCCTACTGAGTACAGTGTGATGGGACCAAATGATGGAGATGGCAGCGTGTACATCCCTCGCTAAGAGGGAGTGCTAGCTTTTTAGCTCGGGAGGTGCTCTGCATTGTGTCTTGTATGCAAAAGTTATCTTCTACCTACACTACTAGACACTTGACTTTGTAATGGGTTTTTATAAAGTTGTGATAAAGTGGTTATTTTATTAAAGTGACTTTTTAATAAAGTGTACCTTCTAATATTAAAGTGACTTTTTAATAAAGTGTACCTTCTAATATTAAAGTGACTTTATCTCATAAAGTGCACTTATGTTATAAAGTGAAATGTACTTTAATATTTTAAAGTGATTTATTTTGGAGGGATGAATCATGACCCTTGATCTTGTAAAGGCAAGATTAGATCTTGGCCATTAGATCTAGGGTTGGAGAAAGTGAAGGGTCACTTTCAGATTATAATAGAATGCATTGGGTAGTGTGCAAGACACATTTGAGAAAGAGTTTGAGAGGGATTTKCTGAGAGAGCTTGAGAGAGGAAAGAGGGCAGCAAGGAGGGCACATTTCCCAAGAGAGTTTTTTGTATGAGGGTGTTGTAACTTGCAGCTGTTAGAGAGGCCRTAYTGTACAGATCCGTACAACAGGTTGGGAGGGCACATATTTCAAGGCAACTTGCTGCACGCAAATCGAGGCAACTTTTTCTRCGTTTTTTGTTGGTGAAGAGGGCAATTTTTTGTTGATGTCYKTACAACTGTTATTTGGCACATATTTCRAGGTGTTGAAAGAGGGAAAATCCGTACAACAATATGGATTTTCTGGGCACGGATTTTGAGGTAGAAATTTGGGACTGTTGGGTGCTGTAAGTTATTTCTCTTGGCTGTAAATGTATTGGTGCTACTGATATATCTTTCCTGAAGCTAATAAAATCTCTCTCTCTTTGGGTTTCCCCACATTGGGGTTTTCCTTGGCATTGTCTAAATTTCTGAGTTTTTCTGAGTTGAATGGTTGTTGTTCATTGTGTTTATTCCGCTGCAAAATTGCTTAGTAATGTGTATTTCTGCTTATGGTAATTTCTGAATGTGGATTTAGACATTTCAGAGTTCATAGAAGACAGTTATCTCTAGGTTGCTAAGTGTATGACATAATTTTTTATAAGTTGATTTTGTCATTTAAATTTCTACACTTCCGGCGGCTGGTTCTCTGCTCCACGTCCTGCTATCTTCACTTGCAACAAATTTGCCACTCCTCCTCTGCACACAACTGTGACTCCTTACTCATCGATCACCTACCGACGCCCACCACCAACCCGCGTGCGTGGCTCTCCCACTTCAACTACTGAACCTTCTTTGCTCCCTCATACGCGATCGTATGATCTATTCACACAACCGTTACGTCTGATCTTTGCAGTGGATCTTCTGTGTAGCTGCCAACATTCGTAAGCACCATTATACGACTGCCTCTCTCTTTTTTAAAAATAATTAATTTACCCTTTAAGTCGTAGCCTGCAAAATATCTTTTTCTGCATTGCATAAAATCTTGATCTTGGCAAATGTCGCTTCCTCAGAGTTCACGACTCTGATACCATGTTAGTTTTCCTTTAACCTAGCACCCAACCATTAATTTCGAGCAAAACACATTCACTGAGTAATAGTACAACTAGGTTATTAACGATAAATTCAGTGGAAGCATTAAACGGAAACCAAACACATTTGCACACGTGATCTTGGGTAAATACCCCTAGAAAAACCCTTGCAGGAAAACCGGATTTGTGATGACTTTATTTCTATAAAATCAGGGCTCTCGTCCTGGGATAATGGCCCTTTAGAGGAAATACAAATCAGCAAATAGCCAAGCCCTATAAACCTCATGATCAGTCCTTCGATGTTGCTTGTTGGCTGCTATATCCCTTGTTGCCCATTTTCACCCTTTCCTCGGCCCTTGCTCCTTCAGACTTGAATGTTTACTCACTCTTTATGTACCATCACTATGTCTCCTCCTCTCACTTAGGCTGCCGTTTATAATCTTGAGATTTGACCAAATCAATCACTAACCAAAACCCTAGATCTTCAAAATAATCAAAGGTTGAGATCTAATCTCACCTTCACTTTTAGATTCAATGGCTAGGACTTAATTTAAATCACTTAAGTTACCAATGCCAAAAACTTAGGCATTTAACTTAATTAATCTCCTTTAATTCTAAAAGGTCATTCACTTTTTAATTATTCACTTAACTAAGGTGAATTCCTTAAGTCCCGAGAGGCATTAGACAATTTCCATGTGCTAGACACAAGCCTGTTGATATTATGGTAGCTGCGGGAGGTATTTACCTCCATGTGTAAACCTGACAAGGATAGAATACTCCGGGAAGGAAGAAGAAATGAGTTGACTAATAACCCTAGAAGACTTGTCGGCTCAAGAAGATAATGTATATTAGGTTATTAGCCTCCAAGAGAAGAAGTCAGCCAGAAATAATATTATATACTGAACAGATAGATACCCAGAATGAGAAGTCGGTCCTGGCAGTTAGCCAAAATTAGTATAAATACAGGAGGCCAGTTCTCATTCTGGCAGGTAGTCTCAGAATTGGAGTGTCCAGTCTTGTGCGCACTGCAGTTGCCCACTTTTGCACAGGTTTGGAGGAGAGCAGCCGCTGCAACTAGCAGTTACGCTTGGACTATCTCTTGGCTAGGGTTTGGACTATCTGATCAGCTCTTTGTGATGCGCTATCCTTGGGGAAAGGTGCGCTACCCTTTGTTTGGCTATCTAGCCTAAGGTTTGCTTCCGGAGTGATTCTCCGTCAAGGTTAAGGTGCTCGGAGGGTGGCTTCGGCCTATGGTTGGGTGACAAGGGTATTGTCAATGGTAAAACGAGCACACATCTTTCATATTCTAACATGTTATGGGCCCACACCTCCTTCATTCAGTCTAAACGCTGGAAGGAAACATAGCTGCTAGGATATTGAGCTTGCTGAGGAACTGCCGCTAGGGTTACTAGCAGAAGCAACTTCCAAGACATTGCCGCTAGGGTTACTAGCAGGAGCAGTTGCAGAAACCCTAATCCTCTTGTTGAGGCACCTTAAGTGAATGGATTGACCAAATCTCTAGATAGATCAGTGCCCTCTAGTCTAGCGCATCTCCTGATACTCTCAGCAAGCCAAGACATGAAGTTTGAGTTTATGGTCAAATCTAGGGTTTGACCAAGTCAAAGCAGCCATGACTTATTCTATGAAGTCAGAGAACAAGTTAGATGGAGCCTCTAACTTCAGAG
>ML782808.1:796099-825223 GCA_009831015.1 Picea engelmannii
GAAGAAACCCTAATGAGTTGGCTAATAACCCTAGAAGACTTGTCGGCTCAAGAAGATAATTTATATTAGGTTATTAGCCTTCAAGAGAAGAAGTCGGCCAGAAATAATATTATATACTGAACAGACAGATACCCAGAATGAGAAGTCGACCCTGACAGTTAGCCATAATTAGTATAAATACAGGAGGCCAGTTCTCATTTTGGCAGGTAGTCCCAGAATTGCAGTGTCCAGTCTTGTGCGCACTGCAGTTGCCCAGTTTCTGCGCAGGTTTGGAGGAGAGCTGCCGTTGTAGCTGTTGCAGCTAGCAGTTACGCTTGGACTATCTCTTGGCTAGGGTTTGGACTATCTGATCAACTCTTTGTGATGCACTATCCTTGGGGAAAGGTGCGCTACCCTTTGTTTGGCTATCTAGCCTAGGGTTTGCTTCCAGAGTGATTCTCTGTCAAGGTTAAGGTGCTCGGAGGGTGGCTTCGGCCTATGGTTGGGTGACAAGGGTATTGTCAATGGTAAAACGAGCACACATCTTTCATATTCTAACAAAGCCAACATGGAAGTAGCTGTCTGATGCTACAAACATCAACAAGGTGAAGGCACAACATCCTTGACAATATCCCAGAGATCTTGGGGAAAGGTGCGCTACCCTTTGTTTGGCTATCTAGCCTAGGGTTTGCTTCCGGAGTGATTCTCTGTCAAGGTTAAGGTGCTCGGAGGGTGGCTTCGGCCTATGGTTGGGTGACAAGGGTATTGTCAATGGTAAAACGAGCATACATCTTTCATATTCTAACAAAGCCAACATGGAAGTAGCTGTCTGATGCTACAAACATCAACAAGGTGAAGGCACAACATCCTTGACAATATCCCAGAGATCATTTTCTTCTAATAAGAGTGTAACCTTTACTTTCCATGACAGGAAATTTGAGGCACCATCCAATTTGTCCTTGAATTCTGAGGCTAGCCATCTCTGAGATCTAATGCACAAACTCATAGATTTGAACATTAGTCCTTAAAAAAATTGAAACCCTCTTACTGCTGGTCCTTATTTACAGTGGTTGATTTGTCACTCGCCATAAATCAACTCAAAACAAAATTTATTTAACAGCAGAAAATTAAATTTCTCAACATTGCATGGATCACACAATAGCTGAAAAATGAACAGCAGAAGAAATAAGACACAGACACTGGGATTTCTCTTTCAAATCAGCTTTTCATTTCTTTGATCAAAGCTTAGAAGGTGACCTCTGCAGCCTGCTTCCAACCAGCAGCTGTACAGTCAATAAAATCACCTCAATCAATAGTGTACGGCCATATCTGAGAGTGTACAGCCTGTGCATGAAGAAAGGACTGCTACAACAGTGTTATGGCCTGTATGGTCTGCTACTTGCTGGTCACTTCAGCAATCTGCTCCTCTTCCATCTCTCTTGCTTTCTTCTCATATGTGTGTAATCTGCCTTTCCTATCTTGTCCTATTTATGCTCTGAGAGAAGATAACTAATCTCCTGAATCCTAGCTGCCACCTATCTCAATCATGAGATCTATGGTTAAGTTTAAATCCTAATCTAAGTCACAAATGTTCTAGAAGTTCTAGAAGATTTCATTTAGATTCCCAAGACTAGTTGACTTCAAAACATAAGACTTTCACCTTTTCTTTTATTTTTTCAAGTGAAAATACAAGATAGAATTAGAGATCACCTTTCTGAGGTGGTCACCAAAGAAATATCTCGAACCATTCCTGCACGTTCACACTAAAGCCTGTATACTAGTGCTTTAACAAACATGTAATGTGGTAGTGTGAACAATAGTGAAAAGTTACAATTGACAAACCTATATAGTGTGAGTAGTTAGGTGGAGAAGAGAAGTACACCTTGAATTTATGCTAAGAATTGCCCTATCTTGCAGGATGAATTTTTGTAGGGCGCACTTGGAGATCTTGTTTGGTTGCAAATGTGTTAGGAAATGTTTGACATGGAGAAATATTCTTGGTTTATTGTAGACTTGCTAGTCGATGAAATGGGAGGGTGATAGAGAGGGGGGACTTGCTCTTGGTATTAATGGTAAGGGAAAAGAGGCTTGGGTGTTGTGTAAATATTGTCTCCATATGTTTGATGTGAATTGGTGACAAAAACATCTAGACTTTTAAGGATCGTTTTCTTGGTCGAGTAGAAGTAGAGGTGTACAATGGTTTTAGGCCAAATTTGATAGAATATATGCTCCTAGTGAAGGGATGTCCTATCTAGAATCGAATGATTAAAGAGTTAGGGTAATACGGTGGTGCACTGATTCAAATCAAATGCGTATGGACATTGTTACTAATGGTAAGGAAAAAGAGGCTTGGGTGTTGTGTAAATCTTGTCTCTGTATCTTTGATGTGAATTGGTGACAAAAACATCTAGACTTGAAGGATGGTTTTCTTGGTCGAGTAGAAGTAGAGGTGTACAATGGTTTTAGGCCAAATTTGATAGAATATTGCCCCTAGTGAAGGGATGTCCTATCTAGAATCAAACAATTAAAGAGTTAGGGTAATACAATGGTGCACTGGTTCAAATTTAATGCTTATGGGCATTGTTATGTTATGAGGGGAGGATGTTGATCTCCCAACCTCTATTCCTTTTAATCTTAAGGTTTTGCAACTTGAATTTAAGGACTATAGGCAACTCATTAGTAAGGCATGGAGTAAGTTTCCTAGGCCAATGGGTGAAGATTGTTGGGTTTTGTGGTGGGAGGCAAAAATTAAGTTTCTATGTGGTTGTGGCAAAACTGTTGCTAATTCTAGGCGATAAAGGGAGGAGCAAGCTTAACAAAAAATATAGGAGTTACACACGCTTTTGGAAGAGGACATCCATAATACAACCCTTTTAGAAATGGCAACAAAAAATGCTACATTAGAGATGCAAGGGGTACCATGTTAGAGGTGCAAAGATTGGTGCTAGGTTGGAGTGGGTGAAGGAGGGGGATGACAGAGGCATGGAGCTATTTGTCTCTAAGGTTTTAGTGATGTGTGTGCTAGCCTAGCAAAAGGAAGTCCATTTTGTTAATATTCGTCATCCCATAGTGTGTTAGAGATTTAAGACAATTTTATTAATGTCCACAAATGACCAAGTAATAGGTCAATGGGACTAGAGGGTACAATGAATGGCCACTAAAAAACAGAATTGTCTAGAATACTTCTAGATGCTAACATGTTATAAAAAAACAACGTATATAACCAATGATAAAAATAAGAGAGGAGAAAGAGCTACAAAAACCCTAAGGGGCACAACCCTAACTCAACATCAACATCAACATCATAAACATAAATAGAAGTAGAGGTAGAGGAGAGAGAAGAGGCATCCCTTGCCCCCATCTATTAATGTGAAGGAATGAATGTAAAGCCTGGTGATTCATCTAGAAAGTGCCTTGGTGTATGGGGCCTTGGTTGTACAATCCTAGGAGGTGCTATGGGGTGAAACGACACATCTCTCTTCACATTTGAGGTTGAGGGGAAGAATATGATAATGGAGGTTTGGCTGCTTGAGCCGATCTCAGGTCCATACTCCATAGTGAATGGGTCCAACTTTGAGGTTTTGTAGAATGACTTGTTAGCCAACAAAGCGAGAGGAAGTTTGTTATCTCATGGACCTATTTCCATTTGACTTAAAGGTGAGGGAATTTACTTGGCACTTAGCGCATCTACAAACTGTGATAGGTTGAAAGAAAGAGGTAATGAGCCTAAATAAAACTGGAAATTTAGAGGCCTCTCAAAGTTTCTCGCCTATGGTAGACATATAAAGCTAAGTATCTTTGGTCAAGGTGGTGAAAGGTCACAAGGGCACCTTTCGAGTCTCGAAACAACCAATGAAACATCCCTTGGATCTCATAGTATTTGGGCTAAGTTGCACGAAATAGGGAAACGATTCTAAGTTTCCGAAACCGGGACGATAAGAAACATGCCCTCAAAAAATGGAAACGTCGGGGGAAACGTCGTATATATATATATATAGTTTTAAAAAAAATAAAGCATTATATTGCAAGAAAAACATAATGATACACATAAATTACATTTTAGAAGGAAAACCATGTCCATATTAACTCCCATAGATGATGAATATCAATCATTACATGATGCAAGTAGCAAAATCCAAAATTAGCCTTTATAGACGAGGCTTTACATCCAAAATCAGCCTTATAAATGAGGCTGTATGTGCTGAAAATGAAAAAAAAACATGAGCTAAAGGCAACTACAATTACATATCATACTGATCCTCATCCTCATCATCAAAAATAGAACAAGATGCATGTTCAGCAAAACTAGAGCCTCGATGGGAAGAAGAGGCAACTTGAATTCCACTTCCACAAAAAAAGAAGAAAATTTGTTCACCAAACAAAACAGAAATTTGCATATTGCAAACCAAGAGAACAAAAAAAATCTGTTAACTTGCTAAGCAAACATAAAATAAATCTACTCACCAAATAGAAAAGAAATATGCTCATGAAAACCACACACAATCTCCTTGTTGCTGCTGTAGGAAGCTCCTCTTGCTAATGAAAGTGTGAGGAATGAATGAAGCAAGTGGTTTCTTATAGCAAAGGAAGGAGATTTAGGGTTTCTATTTGCATCTAGAAATTTCTTTTTTAAATTAAAAAAAAAGGCAGAAAATCATCCTTATTCTCATTGGAGAATATAAAAAAAGGCATTACTAAATCTAACTGGTTGTTTGGGGGCCCCACGACCCCCCCCTTTTTTTTTCTTTAATTCGCTTTTAAGTCGCCCGAAACGCGGCCGTACGGGTCGGTATGCCTGGGAAACGCCGTTGGTTGTACCGTACGACGTTTCCAAATCGAGAAACATCGTACGGTACGACCGACGACGTTTCCCGACCGTACCGTACCTGTACCGACGTTTCGCCTCGTTTCTTGGGCGAAAACAGGGGGGTGCGTTTCCTGCAACTTAGTATCTGTGACACCTAAATACAAAGTGTTCCTCAGACTCAATCTATTGGAGATGCCATAGACAATATATCCTCCCAAACCTTGGGATGTGGTGGTTTGTCTCGATCCATAGGTGATGGGAGCATACTTTACATTCCCTGAGTAGGTTCCTAAGGTCATGAACCTATTGATGCCAAATGTAGTCAGGATGAACAATGAGATTGTCCTCCAAGTGCATGAAATACTCATAATAAAAGGTGATCTTAGGACTAAGAGGTTGAGGGGGCAGACGTAAGTGCTCTAAAAGTATCTTTGATGGATGTTGTCCTTGACTGCCTTGTTGATCTCTCTTTTTGTGGAAAGGAGATGACTGGGATATTCAAAGAGTAATTGCAAGGAGGGAGACAGTCTATACAAATGCCACTGGATGGAAAAGTGACATAGTCTCAAAGAGTTAGCACCATCTGTGCCTAGAAAGGCCCAAGGACTTGACCCCCTTTAAGGAGCAAATAGTGAGATGAGGGAAGCAAAACCCCAGGGTGTGGATCTTATTTATAAAAGTTTCAAGACATAAATATTCTCCAAGTGTAAAGGATGGGTCCTAAACTTAGCATGGGAAGTGGCTGTAAGAATGTTTGTTTGCAGAGCATGATAGGCTCGAGTCTCTCATCATGTGACCAATCAATTTAATACAAGGTCAAATTATTTCAACATGTTACTAATCAACTAAATACAAACTATGTCCCTAGAGCTTAGCCCCATAAAGAATCATAGGTGTAATGATGGTGACAAAGAGGAACAACTTTGTTGGGATGTCCTGATAATGCAAATGTAAACATTAGCGCTCTAACTCAAAGAGGGATGCATGCCCCTTGCTAACTTTGGATTGGGAACCAGGTCTTAGTGAAATTAGGGCCTGAGAATTGAGCCCCAAAACATGTGTAAGCATTGTTTAAAGCATTTGGATGGTGGTGTTTGGTTGAAGACTTGTTGAAATTAAATATATATGTGGAGTACTTTTTTAAAATATCTTTATAGAGTATTCTATTACAGGTCAGCTAGTTGCTACTATAATATGTCTGGTGTACATTTTTAAAATGTCTTTATAGAGTATTCTATTACAGGTCAGCTAGTTGCTACTATAATATGTCTGGTGTACATTTTTAAAATGTCTTTATAGAGTATTCTATTACAAGTCAAGTAGTTGCTACTATATAGGCTTGTAGGAAGGTAGTTCCTTTCAAAGTCTAGAGTATTAAGAGATATTTGTTGGGTTCTTGGTTTAATAGAGGAGGAGCTTCTTCAACCTCTCAATCAAATGAAAAATGAGAATCTCTAGTGCCATGTTGTTAAGAGTTGGCTTGCTTCATATGGCTCATGAAGCTGTTAAGGTTGGAAGATTGATAGGATTCCAAATCTAGACCCGATCAAGTTGGTTCTCAAGAGTGCAATGGACAACTCCATCAATACTTGGAGACCAATTACATGTCAATGTGTCTACCAAAATCTTGGCCAAGGTCTTGTCCTGCATTATCCAACCAGAGAAAACATGATTCTTACAGGGGAAATTTATCTTAGACATTGTCCTTTAGGAGAGCATATAATTGGCAATGAGACATGGTAAGAGATATTACAACTCAAGATTGACTTTGATAAATCCTATGATAGAGTTGACTGGACTTTTATTCTTGATATGCTCCCCTCACTAATTTTTGCATCCAGGTTTGTGACCATGTTCAAGACCTTCTTCTGTAGTGCCTTACACTTTGTGTTGGTGATAGGCGTATGTTTAGATATATTTGTTTTGCATAAGTTAGGCAAGGGTGTCTTGCAGCCCCTTATCTTTATGTGCTATATCCTAATGTACTTCACTACCTCTTCGTTGTTGCTAGATTGGAGGGGTGGGTGAGAATGATTAACATTGCAGGATGGGAAGTATTGAACAATAATTTTGTTGAGATTCTCCTCTCTCAATTCAATTATCCATTGATTCAATTGGTTTTGCCTTGGCTACATGAATGCATTTTGTACTAGCGTAGGTGCAATTATTAGTGATTACAAGTTTGAGTTTTAGCTTGTTGGGACAATGTAGTTCTTGCTTCGATGAATCATTCTTGGAGGTAGGCTACTAATGGACAAATTGTTAGATATTTGGGAGTTCCTTTTGGTGTTAATGTTTCCCTAGTTGCTATGTGACACAAAAATTGAAATGAAAGCTATAGAGTTGGTATTTTTAGGATTTTCCACTTGCCAATAAGCTCACTATGGTTAGTAAATTATTCATGCAAGTTATGTTTGTTATACTTCTTCTTGGTTCCCTTCCAACACTCAATTTGGCAAATTGGAAATGCTATTAAGAAATTATTTTTTGTCCAAGTTTGTTGGTGAAAGGGATCTTCCAATTATGTAATGGCAGATTTGCATAATGCCCAAATAGGACGGGGAATTGGGTTTGATTGAAATTGGTCTCCAGGGTGCTATTGTGTTCTTCAAATGGATCGTTTGTAGTGCTTTGGTGATGAACCATGGAAGAGACTTCTCAGATTTAGATTTGCTCATGGTAAACATGTTGGTGGATTGTGGGTCCATTTCAACTTTGTGACATGTTAGCCACTTTGATAGATTTTAAGATTGTAGGTTCACCTATTCTTTCAAATTTTTGGGAAGCATGGAAAAGTTTTCCACCTTGTCCTTCTTGCTAGGCCTTGGGGTATTGTGTTGTTTTTTATTTGGCTAGTCAAACCTTTTTGTCTTTGAAGCTCCAAAACACCCTTCTCACACAACCTCTTTCATAAGTTGGCTAAGAATGGGGTATTTTGGTGTGGGGTGACCTTTGGGATCATGCCACAAGAGATTGGAAGTCTTGGCTCTTGCTTTCTTGAGAAAAGGGTCTACTTAGTAGATCATTTTGCAATATAGGAATTAGAAAGCCTCATCCTTTCAACATATGCCTACAAATTAAATAACAATACTTTTGGTCCTATTTGGAAGGATTGACTTTAGTGGTCTAACAAGGCAATTTGGATTTATAAGCTACGTCATCTATATTAGATTATTCATATGAGATATTCATTTAAGAAGATTCTTGATAAGGCACTAGACACCAAAGACGAGAAATTGAAATGGATTATGTGTTGGACTAAAATTTGGGATCCCATGGTCTCATATCGGTTGAATTTTCACTTGGATGGTGGTTTACCATGGGCTACGTTCAAAAGATAGACTTTCGAAATCTGTCTTTACAAATGTACTTTGTCCACATTGTGGGGGAACAAATACAATTTGACACCTTCTTTGAATTGCAAACATGCTAGATGTCGTTGGGACTTGATTTGGACTTCTTGGAGCCATATCACTTTGTAAAGATTTTAGGTTTACACAGCGAGTCATTTTTGGAGATGTTTTTCATACATATCCGCGTTGAGATATTTCTGGGATCAGCATTTTGGCTTACTATTCTCGACCCATCTTAGGATGCAAATTATGATTAGCTTGCAAAACCTTTTAAGCTCTTAAATATGGTGTGCAATTTTGGAATAATTTTTGATATAAGGTTGTTGGCTTAATGGAAGTAGTAATGAACTATGGACCAACGTCTCTATTCAATCTATGGATGATGGACAACCATTTTTTATTCAAGTTCCCATCCATCATCTCTATTCATATTATTGTTAATCATCACTTTTCTCTGGAGTCCTTTTGTGGGATGATGTATGTACAACTTAAGGTTCATATTATTGCAAAGGGTGATCTAATTAGGAAAGATGCTAGATTTTGTTGTCTCGGAGCTTAATCTTTCTTATGGACCTTTTTGCTATGCTTTAGATAAGATGTGCGTTGATTTGTACTCTATATCTTTAGTGTTAATATAAGCAACTTTTTTCAATAAAAAATATAAGTAGGAAAAATAGATAAAAGATTTTAAAAATGGCAAATTATCAAGAAAATTTAAAATGCTAAATGTAGTTAACAAATTAATAATGTCGGACGTTAGGGGGCATTATGAGCTTTGGCTGCCTCAATCCTCATAATACTAGCATTGACATTAACTTTGAATAAAGTTGGTATCAACATTTTATCTCTTCAATGTTTTAGCTTGTGGATATACCTTGCAAGTTGCATTGCAAAATGAGCTTTGGCTACCACAGTGTGGATATCTTAAATTAGTTGATGATGTTGTATGGATTGAATGTGTTGATTAATCTTAGTTATCACATTTTTAGGGACAAGCCAATGCTTAAGCTCTTAAGGTCCTTTACCAATAATTACGGTCAATTAACATAACGAGGCTTAGCCTTGCCATGAATTTAATCTTTCTTATCCTATCTATAAGACAATTGATGCTACTCTAATGATAGTATGGTTATGAATTTTGATCAACCTATATAGAACCTTTGATACAAGTACGTTTCCAATTCAAATTGTTTATATGAAAATGATTGCATGATATGTATAGAAGGCAATCTTTCACATAAATAATCTTTCCAAATGACAAATGTATTCTTTGTTTTTAAATCATATTGTAGGGCGATTTATTTTGATATGAAATTTAGGGTACATTGAAAAGACTTGTCTATATGAGTAATCCTTATAAGTTACTCCCATTAAAATTGTTTCAATATGTTATTGAAGATTCAATATGCCTTCAACCAAGAGCAGTGTTGCCTCGAAATGATTGTGAAGCTAGTTTTAGAATTGTAAATTTTTATGCTTTTTCCCAACCACTTTAACTTCAAATCAAGTGTTAATGCGCTAGAAACACCCCCCTCTAGGGCAAAAACTGCTGGGAAAGGCTTGAAAATGTTTTTAAGGAGTTCCATTGAGTTTTTGAAATTGTCTTGTATTGAAATGTGGGTTGGGGTAGGAATTTCTTGCCATCCAATTATGCATTTATGGGATGTGGCCCACATAAAATGTTGTGGCTTTTGTACTTTTGTATATACGAGACTTATGTATGAATTTCATAGGCACTACAATATTGTTTCTATATATTTTTTGTTAAAAATAATTAAAAAGTACCTAGGCAAGTGTTTCTCATCACCTAGGCGCCTAGGGGATGGGAAAGTGCCTAATGTGGACCCTTGTCATTTAATTTATGAGAGATAAATTAAAAGGTGACTATGACTTAAGTGAAGGGGGTGAGTGAATGGACACTCAATCTGATCCACTCATCTAATCCAATCTCAACCATTGGATTATGAAACCCTTCACATTCCCTCATTGAGTCGACTAGGGTTAGTGAGGCACCCTCCATCTTCATTGTTTATGTGATTTGAAGAGAGTTTGAGAGAGTGAGGTCAAGCTGAAGCAGAGAAAACATATTTTCTGAAGGTGGCACAGATTCCAAGACAAAAAAAGTACAACACACAAATTGAGAAGGTACAACATACTTGGGCCGTACAATACGGATTTTTGAGGAGGCTGTACAACAGAAAATGGCACAAAATTCGAGGAGGCCGTACTGCTGATTTTTTAGGCAAAGAGGACACGATTTTCAAGGCTGTTGTAAAGTAGTTTTGGCACATAAATCGAGACATCAGGAGGCATGAATTTCTGGAAAATTTCGTACAGTTCGTACAGCTAAGAGGCACGAAAATCGAGGGCCATACAACTCTGTTTTCTGGGCATGAATTTCAAGAATTTATGGGCACAAATTTCGAGGAGTATGTGGCTCAGACTCTGAGGAGGAACCTTGGCATGGTTTACAAGATAATTCTGTAATTTTTGTTGAAGATAAATTTCTGCTGTAAAAAAAGATTTCTTTGAGCTCTGAAATAATAAAAATCCCTCTCTCACTAGTTTTTCTCTTGTGGGTTTTTCCAGGGTCAAGTTTGACCAAAAATCTCTTTGCATTTTATTTTCTGAATATGGTGTTGCTGATATAAATTTATTTTTGCATTAAATGCTGTTCAGAATCCTCATGTTTCAGTTCTGAATTTTTGTTTATATGTTGAGTATTTATGGCTGTCATAAAATTGGGTTTTGGGCATTAAACATTGAGAAAAATCAGCGAGACTTGAAACTAGGTGGTGTCTGAAAATTTTACATGGTATCAAAGCTGAGTTGAAGAGAAGTGCAGATTTAAATCAACAAGACAGAGAGTGGGACAGAAGCTACTTCACCGGACAGAGTTTTGGAATTCTTATTTTCAATTGAGAAGGGTCAATGGCTATTGGTTTAAGGGTTGAGGATAGACTTGATGGGGCAGTATATTTTGGTGCTTGGAAGGAGATAATGATTTTGATTTTGCAGGAAAGTGAGTTATGGGACATTGTTGAGAACTCCACAACAAACCCAATAACTATACCTATAGATGCTACTCTTCTAGCAACCTATAACAAGAAGAGTATCAAGGCTAAAATAATCATCCTTGATGCCATCAAGGACCATTTGATTCCTCATGTGACAGGGAAGATAAATGCCTATGAGATGTGGGAGTCCTTGATGAAGTTGTATCAAAGTACTAATGAGAACCGAAAGATGGTTTTGAGAGAGAAACTGAAAAGCATTAGAATGACCAAGGTTGAAAATATGGTCACATATCTTACTAGGTTGACACAGGTGAGAGATGAACTTGGAGCTGTTGGGGAGGCCATTGTTGACAGTGAATTTGCGAGGACAACATTGAATGGGGCAACCAAATAATGGGCTGTTTTTCTTGAGGGTATTGTGGCTAGGGAGAATCTTCCCAAGTGGGAACGTCTTTGGGATGACTTTGTTCAGGAGGAAACCCGGAGAGGTTATTTGCATGGCAGTTCATTTACTAGTAATGTTGAGGAGAATGTGGCTCTTGCTGCTAACAACAAGAAGAAGTTCAAAAAGGGTCCTAAGGGAGGAAACAAACCGAAGAGTGAAGGCAAGAAGGACATGAGCAAAGTCAAGTGCTTTGCATGTCACAAGGTTGGGCACTATGCGGGACAATGTCCTAATAAGAAGAAGAAGCAAACAACAACTTCAACAGAGGTGGAGGAGTTTTCCACCAGGTTCGATAAGGAGTTTTCCTTAGTGGTGTGTTTTTCCACTAGAGCCACACATTCCAGTGTTTGGTATATTGATAGTGGTGCCTCTCGCCATATGACGTGTTCGTGAGCATTTGACGAATCTTACACATATTGGTGATCTTGAGGTAGTGCTTGGAGATTATCGGGTGGTCAAGGCAGTTGGTAGTGGGACAGTATTATTTCAGAGGGAGTCTCAACCTCCCATGTTGTTGAGAGATGTTCTATATGTCCCTGGCTTGAAGAAGAACTTGATTTCAATTTCTACTATTGAGGAGAGGGGGATATGAGGTGTTGTTCCGTGATGGATAGGTGCTCCTATTTCCCAAGGGGTCTAGTATCACTTCGACCAAAGTGATTAGGACTCAACATGAGAAGCTTTACAAGCTCATGTTTCAGCTAGCTAGTGCATTGTATCATATTACCAACAACAATGATCTTTGTGAGCTATGGCATAGGAGGATGGCCCATTTGCATCATGGGGCTCTGAGGATACTGAGGGAGATTGTGACTGGAGTGCCAGAGTTCAGTACAAAGCACTAGGAGTTGTGCAAGGGGTGTGCTTTGGGAAAGTACACCAAGACTGCTTTTCCAAGCAGTGACAACAGAGCAACAAGTATACTTGATTTGATTCATTCTGATGTTTGTGGTCCTATGTCTTCTGCATCTTTGAGTGGTTGTTTGTACTATGTCATATTCATTTATGACTTCTCTTAGAAGTATTGGATTTTCTTCATGAAGACCAAAGGATAGGTCTTCAATCAGTTCCAAGAGTTTAAAGCTCTTGTGGAGAACCAGACTAGGAGGAAAATCAGAGTACCGAGGATAGATAATGGAGGTGAGTATACCTCCAAGGAGTTTAATGACTTATGTGTAGGAGAGGGCATTAAGAGGGAGTTGACTGTTCCTTACAACCCACAACAGAATGGGGTTGCTGAGAGGAAGAACATGGCCATAGTTGGGGCTGCGAGAGCCATGTTGCACGATCAAGGGCTGCCACTCTTTCTTTCGGCTGAGGCATGTTACATTGCAGTTTATTTGCAGAACAGGAGTCCACACAGAGCATTGGGGGATAAGACTCCTGAGAAGGCTTTCTCTGGGAAGAAGCCTGAGGTTGGGCACTTTAGGATTTTTGGGTGCCTTACATATTCACATGTCCCTTATGAGAAGAGGACAAAGCTAGAGCCCACGACAGAAAAGGGGATTTTTGTTGGGTATAGCGAGACTTCAAAGGCTTTCCACATATACATCCCTTCCTTGAGGAAGACAATTTTGAGAAGGGATGTGATATTTGAGGAGGATAGAGCCTTTAGGAAGTCACGAGGGACTAAGAGGGGTGAGCAGTCATCACCTTAGATTCAGGTGAGTCTACAACAAACTTCAGTGACAAATAGTTCATGTCCACTAGTTTCAGTGACGACTACTCCACAAGGCACAGGGCCACTGGTGTCAGGATCACAAGTTACTGATCCTTAGATTTTAGGATCGAGTGCTCCAGATTCTACTTCAAGTTCACAGTCTTCAGGTGATGGGGTTGAGTAGGGGGAGTTCCCTCCACAGGACACTACTTCAGAGAGGAGGAAGCCCAAGTGGCTTCAGGACACTCTGAGAGAGGCACAGGGTTCTGTGGGGAATCCCAGGCAGGCTGTGAGGGAGAGTAAACCTCCTGAGGGATTTTGCAGCTATATTGCGATGGTGAGCAACATCAAGGAGTTTGAGCCTTCCACTTTTGAGGAGGTTGCTGGTAGACAGGTTTGGAGAGATGTCGTGATGGAAGAGTACAATTTCATCATGAAGAATGATGTTTGGGGATTGTTCCTAGACGTGAGGGGAAGTCAATGGTGACTTCTAGGTGGCTCTACAAACTCAAGTATGTTGCAGATGGCAGCATTGAGAAGTACAAAGCTCATTTTGTGGCTCGGGGGTTCTCACAGGTTGAGGGAGTTGATTATGATGAGACCTTCGCTCTGATTGCTAGATATACCTCGATCAAGGCAGTGATCTCTATTGCAACAGAGATGGGTTGGAAGATCCATCAGATGGATGTGAAGATCGCATTTTTGAATAGTCTCATACAGGAGGAGGTGTACATTGAGCAACCATTGGGCTTTGAGGTGGATGGGAGAGAGTCTCATGTTTGGAGATTGAAGAAGGCATTGTATGGGATGAAACAAGCTCCCAGAGCTTGTTATTCTAGGATTGATGCCTATTTGCAGTAGTTGGGCTTCAAGAAGAGTGAGGCGGATCCCAACCTGTACTTCATTGTGGTTGGAGAGGATCCTCTCATACTCTTGCTGTATGTTGATGATCTTTTCATTACAGGGGCTGAGAGACTCATTACTAGTTGCAAGGAGAGCCTTGCTTCAAAGTTCAAGATGACATATATTGGATTGCTGCATTATTTTTTGGGGTTGGAGGTTTGGCAGGAACCTGGACACATCTTTCTGGGACAGGGGAAGTATGCTTGTGACATTCTGAGGAGATTCTAGATGGAGTATTGTAGGCCCATGACCACACCCATGATTCTTAACTGGAAGAAGCTTCATGCTTCTGAGTCACAGTTGGTTGATCCCACTTATATCGTCAGTTGATTGGTTCATTGATGTATTTGGTCAATACTAGACCAGATATTTGTTTTGCTGTCAACACTCTTAGTCAGTTTATGGTGGAGCCTAGGAGAGTGCATTGGGTGGCAACAAAACATGTGCTTAGATATCTTTGTGGTACAATGAATTATGGCCTGGACTATCTGAGAGGGGATGGAGTTTGATTGGTGGGCTATACTGATTCAAATTGGGCAGGATGTGTCAGTGATAGGAAGAGTAGTTCTGGATGTTGTTTCGGATTGGGATCAGCAGTGGTGTCTTGGTTTAGTCGGAAGCAAAATTCAGTGGCTTTGAGTTCTGCAGAGGCTGAGTATATGGTTGCCAGTCAGGCCAATTGTGAGGCCCTTTGGCTTCGCAAGTTGCTGGTGGGATTATTTGGTGTGCAATTGAGACCCACTATGATTTACTGTGATAATCAGAGTTGAATCAAATTCTCTGAGAATCCAATTTTTCATGACAGGTCTAAGCACATTGAGATTCGATATCACTTCATCCGAGATTAGGTTCAGAGAGGAGCAATTGAGCTATAGTATATATCTACAGATGAGCAGATTGCGAGCATACTCACTAAAGCTTTGGGAAAAGGCAAGTTTGTATTTTTCAGAGATAAGTTTGGAGTGAAGAGTAACACCTTCCTCGGTAAGAGGGAGTGTTAAAAATAATTAAAAAGTACCTAGGAAAGTCTTTCTCATCACCTAGGCGCCTAGGGGATGGGAAAGTGCCTAATGTGGACCCTTGCCATTTAATTTATGAGAGGTAAATTAAAAGGTGACTTTGACTTAAGCAAAGGGGGTGAGTGAATTGACACTCAATCTCATCCACTCATCTAATCCAATCTCAACCGTTGGATTATGAAACCCCTCATATTCCCTCATTGAGTCGACTAGGGTTAGTGAGGTGCTCTCCATCTTCATTGTTGATGTCATTTGAAGAGAGTTTGAGAGAGTGAGGTCGAGTTGAAGCAGAGAAAACATTTTTTCTGAAGGTGAAATGGATTCCAAGACAAAAAAAACACAACACCCAAATCGAGGAGAAGGTACAACATACCTGGGCCATACAGTACAGATTTTTGAGGTCGTACAACAGAAAACGACACAGAATTCGAGGAGGCCATACTACTGATTTCAGAGGCAAAGAGGGCATGAATTTCAAGGCTGCCGTACAACAGTTTTGGCACAGAAATCGAGACAACAGAAGGAGGCACGTATTTTTGGAAAATTTCGTACAGTCCGTACAGCTAGGAGGCACTATAATCGAGAGCCGTACAACTTTGTTTATGGGCACAAATTTCAAGAATTTATGGGCATGAATTTCGAGGAGTATGTGGCACAGGTTTCGAGGAGGAACCTTGGTAGGGTTTACGAGATAAGTCTGTAATTTTTGTTGAAGATAAATTTTGGCTGTAACAGAAGATTTCTCTGAGCTTTGAAATAATAAAAATCCCTCTCTCACTGGTTTTCCCAGTTGATGATTATAGCTGCGTGAGACATCCTCCAGGACACAGACTGAGTGAGTCGGCCTGAGAGAGAGCCCATGAGTTGGGTGTGCCCATGAGATGGGTGTGTTGTTCCTCTCTGAGATGGAGCAAGAATGTTGTGTGCCTGTTTGTGGGGTGAGGAAGCCCATGAGTTGGGTGTGCCCATGAGATGGGTGTGTGGTTGCTCTCTGAGACGGAGATGGAACGTTGTGTGCCCTTGTGCGAGGTGAGGAAGCTCATGAGTTGGGTGTGTCGTTCTCTCTAAGACAGAGATGAAACAATGTGTTGTTCTCCTTTGTGTAGAGAGTTGAGATGATGTGATACTCTAGATGATTCTCATGTGAGACACAATGAGATAGAGATTTGTTGAGTAGGACGTGCCTGTGGCTGAGTACAGGTGAACGTGATCCTAGTGGTTGAGCACTAGTGAGTGTGTATCCTGATGATTCTCCTGTGAGACGCAGTGAGATAGAGACGTCGACGTCCCTGTGGCTGAGCACAGATGGACGTGCCCCTAGTGGCTGAGCACTAGTGGGTGTATGAGATCCCTTGCGATATTGTCCAAGAGTCAGACTTACGTGTAACCCTATTTGTGATGTAAAGGGTACACGCCCCACCATAAAGTGAAAGATAATTAATGTAAAAGATAATTAATATGGTAATTATTAATTATATTGTGAGTTATTGAGGTCATCCCTGTTGTGCCAGTCGACACTACTTTTGATATGTTCAGTCTAATATAAATAAAGGTAATTTCCCCTTTGAGGAAAAAAAATCAAGTGAGTTTGGAAATTTCAGCAAGTACTTGTTCTTGGGCTGAAGTGCGCACCTCTCTTGGGCGCTAGTCTTCTAGGTTTTGTGAGCATCCTTTTGTGTGCTAAGTTTATGGTGTGGGAGGTCTTTCTCTTGAAGAATATTGCAAACGATTGGCTGGGTTTTCTTCCCTTGTTGAGAAGGGTTTTCCAGGATACTTCTTGTGTACTTGTGCATGGTATTTCTTCTTGTGATCTTGGTTGCTGCAACAAATTGTTTATGGTGTAACTGCAATTGTCTATGGTTCAAGTAAAATGCTAAAATTGGAATGAACTTCATGCTTGAGCCTAGCTTATTGAAAAATCAACATTCCCCTTGTGGGTTTTTCCAAGGTCAAGTTTGACCAAAAATCTCTGTGCATTTTGTTTTATGAATATGGTGCTACTGATATAACTTTAGTTCTGCATTAAATGCTGTTCAAAATCCTCATGTTTCAGTTCTGAATTTTTGTTTATATGCTGAGTATTTATGGCTGCCATAAAACTGGGTTTTGGACATTAAACATTGAGAAAAATCAGCGAGACTTGAAACTGGGTGGGGTCTGAAAATTTTACATTTTTGACATATAGTGTATGAAACTAAATGTTATGCACCAATCACCCAAATAGCATAAAAAGAGAAAGAGAAGTAACTCCATGCCTTGAGAATGAGAGAAGAATGAATGTGAAGCCTCTTTGAGGGGACAACCTCTTTTTACAATAAAACAAATGTACAAGATGAGATGATTTTGAAAACTAGGTCTCCTTGGTATATATATGAGACAAAGGGTACAATTACAATTAAAGGGTCTAGCTGACCATACTAATATAATAACAATACAAGTGTTATAACTCAATATCTAGGGATTAACATGCCCCTCCCCTTCAAACAAGTGTTGCCCTCAACACTTGTTTAGCTGTGGGTGTTTTTGCATGAAGAACTCATCTTACCTTGTTGCCTTTTCTACTGGTAGGTTCTTCCACTTGATGAGTTATTTAGTAATTGCTCGATTTCACAGTTGCTTGATCCTTATTTCAAGGATTGTTTCAGATCTGCCTTGCGTGTATGAGATGTGGGGTACTATGGTCCTACATTTGTTATGTACGATTATTGGCCCTACATTTATGACATTTGCAGTACATTGGCCTTGCAACTATGGCATGGACGATACTTTGGCCCTACCTCTATGGCATATATGATATTGTGATTCTCCATGTATGGCATTGTGAGCCTTATGTTAGTTGTAGGCTTCATTTCTTGCGAGTTTGATCATAATTATGCACTAGTGGAAAATTGGTACTGCAAAGATTAACATGGAAACCAAGGCAAGGAGCACAAATAACTTTTAGCCAAGTCTACCTTTGTGGGTTTGGCATGATTTTTTTTTGACCAAAGACCTTTTTTGTAGTCGGAATAACATATTTTTGGTTTATTATCTATCTTGTTATTTTGTTTGTTACTGTGATGATGATTCATGGGGCATTTGATATTGGTACCAAAGTTATTAGAATTGGATTGAACTAAGGGTCAAACTAGATTGAGATTGGCTTGTGAACTAATCTATTAAAAATACATAGAATATGTAAAATTTAATTAAAAAATATATTCATGTGCATCAATGTAAATCCAAACTGTTAGACACAAAATATGTAAGTTTGCTTGCTTTAGGGTTTTGGGGGGTCTCTTTTTTCTTTCCATGTTTTTTGTTTTTGTTTTCCCCCAAGACTTCCACTGGTATAAACTGAACTGGTTGATTGATACTGAATTGACCTCTTGGTCTATTTTAGCCACTAGTTCGGGCACTGAAGGGTCTAGACCAATCAGGTCTGGTCCAAATAACATTGATTGGTACCATGTTTATTTATGTGCTATTATGATTATTGCATGTATATTTTACATCATATGTCATAGTATGAAATTCCCTAGTGTAATGCTTTGAGTTGGAAAGTGTTGTAGACATTAGATTGATCATGATGGGTCCATTGCTATTCACATGGATGACTAGTTAGTGGAAGTTAATAGCTTCCTGTTTATATGCTTATCACTTCCACTATGATTGCATAGGTTTATGCTTGTCTTTCTTGTTAGATTACTAGGCTTGCTACACAGTAACACAAAATTCCTCCCACATTAGGGAAGGAGTCATTCAGTGGGCCACAACCATACTTGTTTTTATTATTTATTATGGTAAATAGGCTATGAGGCACTTATGATAGCCATAATGTGGCTATGGCTATATGGTGGGGGTGGTGGTATCTAAAAAATGAGACTTAAGAATAACTTGGTGAGGGTTAAAAAATTAGACTAGAGGAAAAACATGGGAAAAATTGGAATGACTTGAAAAAATAGCCAAACATCAAATAATGAAAAATAACATTTTCAATTAAATTAAACTATAAACTTATAGGAAAAATGTTGGGTTTTATAAGAGAAATTTCACGTTTCAAGTATGTTTTTTTCACAAAAAGTGCATTTTTTTGGAATAAGTCAAATATTTTCAATATTTTGCTTCCGATATCTCAATTGGGGATTAACTTTGGGAAAAATTTAAAAAATTGTTAACAAATTTTTGTTTTTTACAATGGAGGGTGTGATATTAGCACAAAGCAACGAAGTAGATACTCGCACACAAGAGAACAAGTATGCACCTATGAAAAGAGAGAAGATTTACCATAATGTACACATGTTGGACATTCATTTGTATTGCTAAATATAGAGTACACAATTGTAGGATTGTCTCTAATAAAACACAATGAGGAAAGCTTCAAATAGAAGAAATGTATACAAGGAAGCTTATAGAAGAAGGAAGCTTGTAGAAAAAGTACATAGGTATGCATAGTACATAAGAAAATACAATACAACACATTGTCCCATGTGGCAATATCTCATTATCTCCTCCTTGCTCAAAGGAAATTGTCCACAATTTTTGCTATTGATGGGAGAAGTGTTGTTGAAATGTTGATAGGGACATCCATGTTAATTTCTCTGAACCTAGCACTCGACACTTAACTCGAAATAAAATCATTTTATTTATTAATTGTACAGCTAGGTTTTAACCAAACATTACAGCGGAAGCATTAATAGGAAACTAAACACATTGCACAAAGATTTTGGGTAAACCAGATCTTAGTTTTGATTTTATTAATTAAAATCTTGGGCTCCTGTCCTGGGATAATGGCCCATCGGAGGAATACAATGCATCATCTAGCCTAGCCCACGTGGCTGCTATCTCCCTCGCTGCTCCTTTGCTCCTTTCCTCAGCCCTGCCCACTCACACTTTGATGAACTGCTCTTCACCCAATCAATGAGATCTCCTCACTCTGTGTGTGACACAAGTACATGAGCAAAGAATCCCTCTTTGCTCCTATGTACTCTGTGTGTGTCTCATCCTCTCACTTAGGTTGTCTTTTATAACATTGAGTTAACCCTAAGCCCAAAACCCTAGATCTTCTCCAAAATGATCAATGACTGGGATCTAATCTCACGTTCACTTTAGATCTAGTGGTTAAGATTTACCCACCTAAGTTAATAATGCCAACTAGCTTAGGCATTTCAATTAATTAAGCTCACATTAATCTAAAGGGTCATTCACTTTAATTATTGACTCATAAAGTGAACTTCCTAAGGTTCTGAGAGGTTACAAGGACAACTTCCACATGCTAGACACCAAGCCTATGTGGAAGTACCTGTCCGATGCTAAATACATTAACATTTCCTCTTAACGACGAAGGTACTTCTACCACCTGGATGTGGCTCTATCTTCGCTATTAGATTTGCCACCATGCCTGCTGTCCAATCCACTTGATTGGCTGTTCCCTCTGACACAAAAGCTATCCCTGCCATCTGGTTCAGACTCTTCTTCAAAGACCTTTTACTGGCTGCCCAGGATCCGTTGCTCGCTACCCGGACCTTGTTGCCCGCTGCTTGGGCCTGCTGCCCGCTGCCCAGATTCGCTGCCCGTTGCTCGAACCTACTACCCAGGGCTGCTCGTTGCCTTCTGTTGCTGCTCAGGACTCCTGCGGTCTTGGCTGACTACTGTCCAAGCCCTTTTGGGCGTTGCCCGACGGATTTTTCGGTCTGCCCAACTGTCATAGCCCTGCTCCTGGCTGCCGTGG
The DNA here is from genome assembly GCA_009831015.1 of Picea engelmannii. NCBI lineage: Eukaryota > Viridiplantae > Streptophyta > Pinopsida > Pinales > Pinaceae > Picea > Picea engelmannii. The sequence goes on from ML782808.1 coordinate 816,993, forward strand.
CCTCCATGCGCTGTCTACACAATTGTTACTGCGGTTGCTTTTCTCGACACCAACACTGCCCTTCTTTTAGCAACTGCGGCTGCCACTTCCAGTTGCGACCCAACCTTGTCCACGCTCGTTTCTTCTCAGCTAGTGGCTAACTCTGCCACGCTAACACTTTCCTTTGCGACGACTGCTACTCCATGGCTCCTTGTGACCTCTGTTCGCTGGCGCTCTTCATGCGACCCCTCTTCCTAGTTGCTCCATGGTCCAACTGCTCGAACTTTCTCATCTCCACACCGTAACTTGCTCCTGCACCTGCAAATCTTCCACGGGATTTCCTCAGCTCACGATCCAACGACTCTTTTCCTCTGCGTGTCTGTCTCTCCAGCACCGTCCGAGCCTCCCACGACTACCCTCTACCGTCGACTGCTTTTTGGCAGGTGGCTCTACACACTTGCTTGGCCGTCTTCTTCTCGGAAATACGAGGATTTGAGTGATCCTTCACAGAATCCAACAACACCCGCTTGGCCTTCACTTTCTTCTTCTTATGAGCCTCCAATTCTTGTGCATCATTAGGATCTGGAATAATATTCTCATTGTAATTTTTGAGATCATTCTCTTCCAAGAGCAAAAGAATCCTAGCCTTCCAGGCCCCGAAATTTGTGGCCCCCTCCAACCTATTCTCAACTCTAAGAGTGGCAACCATCGCGTCTAGTCTTGAACAAGAACAAAAATCTGCAACAACATATCTGCAACAACTTGTGTCTCAAGAAGATAACCTTCTCTCTCTAGAGCCTCTGCTCTGACACAATGTTAATTTTGAAGCATTCAATGCATTCAATTTCAAATCTGAAAATTACTTCCAAGTGATCTCAAACAATAAATTCTAGGAGTGTTATCACCGAATAATTTTACCCTAACCTTATGACAAAAAATTATAGCAGAAGCACAAAGATCAGAGAGAAATCATCCATGCACAAGAGACAAAAAAATTTCTCAAATAATTTTCAGATTGAGGATCTAGAGGACAAAAACAATCCTCACAGAAAAAATTACAATCCGAGCAAAATTACTGAAAACCTTCCAACTTACAAATCTGCCCGGAACCCTGCTAGCGTCACAATCGTACCTGGATGACATCACGACTGTGTTAGCCCTGTACCCTGCACGTGCAGTTGTCTGTATGGTTCGCACGTGTGGTACGACCTGTAATTAATGCGTCGTGCGACTTGTACGGATCCCACACATGCGACCTCTCCTCCTCTCTCTCACATGTGCGGCTTCTCCTCCTTGGCTGAAAAATGAGAAAGAAAGACCAAAAACCCTAGACTAGATTTGCCAAAGTGAATATCCTCCTTGCTGAAACTTGCCTCCTCAATCCCCTTGGCAAGACTGCTCACTCACTCATGCCAAACACATGATGACAAGATAAGATGTGTGGTGCCTCCTCACATTGCCTCTCCTTTTATAGGAGTCTAAAAGTGAGTTTAGAATCCCCTAACTTACTTTAGAAGCCCTCCACTAAACTCAACATTAAATTAGAATTCTTTATTCCTCCAAGTGGGTGCAAAATTCCAACAACAACAATTCTAAGCCCCAACTCTATATAAAAGGGGTTTTTACAAAGTAAAAATGCAATGTGAGTGCCAACAAAGATTCCCACATGCTCGACACCAAGGCCAATGTGAGAATACCTCCCTGATGTTACAAAACATCAACAATTAGGATTGGAGAACCACAGGGAGATGTGCTAGGATGGATATTACCATCTTCAAGGAGTTCATGCAATTGCTTCTCTATATCCACATTCTCAATAGACATTGTGTGATAGGTAGGAAAATTAGGGGGTGAAGAACCTAGAACTGAATCAATGTTGTGCTCGATAGTTTAGAAAAGAGGTAATCTTGTAGGTTCTTCAAAAATATTTGAATATGCTTCTACAATAACTGAAATACACAAAGGAGGGAGCTTTCCCATGTTATCATCTTTTACTTGTTGGATAACACCAAGTGCTAAGATCTTAAGGACATTAACGTGTTTCATTGCTTGCTTTTCAAAAAGTAAAGGAGAGGTGGGCAAAGAAGTAGTGGTGAGTTTGTATACTTTACCATACTTATGAAGTGTGTAAGTGTTGTGCTGCCCATTATGAATGACATATCCAAGGACACACCAAAGGATTTGCTCAAACCAATAAAGTGGAGTGACATCACAATGAACTGCATCCTAAAAGCATCCAATGGAAAAAGTGACTGTACATGGCCTTGTTACCAAAATTTTTAACCCAACCAAAGTGATAGGAAGTAGGTTGCACTATAGTAGGAAACTATAAATTTGAAACAAGCTTACGGAGACTAGGTTTTCTTGACTACCATTATAAATGATAAGAGAAAGCAAGCATCTTTTACTTAGCAGGGCTATGCAAAGAGGGTTTTTTTCAGACTAGCTATAGTCTTTGGTCATCAAGATAAGTCGTGGATTTGGAACAACTGGATTGTCAACTACAATCGGATTTGCATCTTTAGGGTGTGGTTCTATGAGGAGAGTATGCATCCCGAGGTTGTTCCTTTGTGTTAGATTTGTTAAATTTATAAGCAGCTGCAAGAGCCATTCTCCTGGAGGATGGCTAAGACCCTAGACGAGATCTAGGGCCCCCAGTGCACTCCTGGGGTAGTTGGTCTGGGACCAAACAGTCAGTGCCATGGCATAAGACCCTTGTGAGGGCCCCCAGTATACGACTAGGGTTCTTGGTGAAGAACCAAGCAGTAAAGACCCCTGAGAGGGCCCCCAGTATATGACTGGGGTTCTTGGTCTAGGACCAAGCAGTTAAAGCCCCTAGACAAGCCTAGGGCCCCTGGAAATGTCCAGGGTACCCATGCATACGGCATGGGTTGATCTTTGGTCTTTGACCTTGGTGGATAAGACCCCAGAAAAAGTTCTGGGGCTACTTGATCCTCTATCAACTATTTTGATGGTACATGACCTTCCTTGAAGAAGGACATAACCACATGAGGGATAAGTCCCATATGCAGTGATGATAAAGTAATAGGTTCACCATGTTAAATGAAGGAATGAGTATTGCCACCTAGCAAACCCTCTCTTACCCTTGCATGTGTTGGTTTGGGGTTTTGTTGTTTTTATTCAAGGGTTAAAATAAAGTTAAATTTAAAATGTTTATTATAACATGTTTAAATTTAATTTAAACATGTTATTTTAATTGTATTTATTTTTAACCCTTGCCCTAGCCTAAAACTATAAATTAAACCCCCCCCCTCTCCTTTCACTCACCTTATTCTTCATTTGCTTCCAAGAGTGAGCGCTGATCTCTCTCCTATCTGTGGCCCTCCTTGGTGATCTCTTGCTGCGGCCTCCTTTTGTTGCTGTGGGTGACCTTCTAGCTGTGGCCTCCTTTGTTGGTGAAGTTCTTTAGCAGCAGCCTGTTCTTTCATTGTTGCAGGGCTATTTTTGTGTGTAGAGGGTGCGGCCTCTTCTCCCTTTTTGCTGTTTGGTGTGGCTGTAAGGTGCGGCCCCTTTTCTACTGATTGCAGGCTGAGATTTAAGGGTGCGGCCCCATCTTCTGTTCTGTTGTGTTAGGTCTCTAGGGTGCGGCCCCCTTTGGTTGTGTTATTTGCATAGGGTGCTACCCTTCACACGGTTGAGTGAGGAACCTTCTTGCTGCGGCCTCCTCCTATCTGCTGTCTGGAGTATCTAGGGTTGCAGCCACCCTTTGTTTGCCATCTGAAGTGGCAAAACTGCAGCCTACTATCCCTGCTGTGTGATAAATCCAGTCAACTTCTTTGCTGTGTTAAAACCCTAGAGTACGGCTCCTATCCCCTGCTGAAATCAAGTTTATACACAGTCATCTTGTGTAGGGTTTTGATACCTTCTATTGGTTGAGGGTTTGTTCCTGTGAGGGTTTCTAGTTCAATCTTTTGTGGCAAGAAAATTCCTTCATCTATTGGCAAAGAGATCCAACCTATAAGGTGNATCTATGAACTGAACCTTTGTCTGAGCATACACAAATGGTTCTACTTCTCTTGTGGTTGCTGTGACTTCTTCAGAAGTAAGTTTTCAGTACTAGGTAAGCTGTCTACTCAGATCTGAATGTTGTTTTGATTTCTGTACTGTATAATTCATCTAGATCTAATTATTAGTCTAGACAACTACTAGATCTGATCTATATATTGAGCTACATTTGTCTCCTAGTTTGACTTACTGTTTATGATCAGATTGCTTTAGATCTACAGATCTTTAAAGTGTTCTAGTTCAGCATTATAAATTTGCTTCACTGTCTAGATCTGTAAACTGTTAGTAGAGTTCTAGTTTAATTATTGAACAGCAGATCTGAGTTTTGTTTCTATTCTTCAGATCTAATCTTTACTAAGTTTATTTGCTGTCTCTCTTAGATCTAGATACTAAGTGTTCTAAGTCTGTTGATCTAGATCTAACTGTTTTGTTCACTGAAATTTAAAAGGATACTATTGTTCTGCATCTTTACCCTAATTCTAACAAGATTTTTACGCTATTTATCTGTAGTTGGTTCTCTTTCTATGTGGCCTAGCGTTGTTAATAAAGGCTACCTCGATTCATGTGCATTGAGTATGAGGGCGCAGCAAATCAATATGATGGTGCAACACTACTGTTCTTGGGAGCAATGCTAATGCTGGAGTTATGTGGGAGAGAGAGAGAGGGTGAGGGCACATGCATGCCTCTAACATGCATTTGCTAAGCTCTTTGATTGTATATTTTAGACCATTGATCCAGTGCAGTTAGCTTTACTATTTTTTAGTTTGTTTTTGCTTGCATTATTTATTGTTAGAATAGGGCACAAATCCCTAGGACTGCTAAGACTCTTTCAAGAGGAGTTGGAGTGTGTAGATCCCAAGGAGGAGTGTGTATGCATGCATATATGTCACACTTATCTCTAGTTGGGGTGCACTATCTCTAGCACTTCTATACATGTAAGGGGGTGCATTGGCTGAGTATCTTTGGTTAGGGTTTGACCGAGTCATGTTGGGCACTTTGTGTATGTGACCAATGACAATGTATCTTCCCTCTCTTTTGTTCTATAAAAGAGAAATAGAACGCACTGCTATGTTGGTTGTCAAGTTTGAAATTTGAGCTATATTAGTGTATTTTTTTTTTCTTGTAGTAAATAGAAGATATATGTAGTGTTGAGAGTTCCACATTGTGTTTTTACTGTTTGTAATCTCCAACAATGTGTTTGTAGATTAACGTATTTAGAGATTGTTGTTTTGATTGAGGTTTTTAGTTTTAAGCTACCTAAGTTAGGTTAATTTATTTGAGATATGCTTACAATGGTATGAAAATTAACATGGTATCAGAGCATGTTCATTGAGATCCTTCAAATTCATGTATGGAATCGGCTACTCCCTGTGAGAGGGAGTTGTCATAAGGTTTCAGTGGGTGTCATACCCGAGCTTCAATGAGTGAAGCAAATCCTACCCTATGGTAGGTTGTTGGGTGATATGCCCAGGATCTTCCAGTGATTGTAAGTTTGTTATCAGCCTAAGATAGGCGACTTGCACTTGGGATAGGTTGCAGATATTATTTTTTTAGTTTGATCTATCTGTTTTAGTGTGCTTTTAGGGTTTGCAGCAATTGCCAATGTCGATCTCCAAGAGTGTGCCATGTTGGAAGGTGCTTCTAACTTTGTACGATGGAAGTGCAAGATGCAGAATCTCATGGAGGAAGTTGAACTCTGTTATCTTGTGGATAAGGAGGTTACACCTCCTGTTGATTCTAAGGACTTGGTAGAACATACTAAGAAATTGGCCAAGGTAAAGCAAATTGTCCTTGATTCATTGAAAGATCAGTTGATTCCTCACATCACAGAGAAGAAGACAGTGAAGGAGATGTTTGATGCCTTGGTCATGTTGTACCAGAGTGTCAACTTGTCTCGTAAAATGCTTTTGAAGAACAAGCTCAATGGTACCTGCATGAGAAAGACTGATATTGTGGCAAGCTATATGATGAAGATCATAGAGTTGAGAGATCAACTTGCTGCCATTGGATAAGATTGATCAAAGTAAGTTATATCAGATAACTCTGAATGGCTTTGGTCCATCATGTCATCACTTTGTGCTCGTGAGAAGGTACCCACTTTTGAGTCTTTTCAGAAACTGTGGGATGATTTCCTTGGAGAGGAGACGAGATTAGGGATGGATGGCTAGTTCATACCAGGGACTTGCAATGCATATAATTATTTCCAAGATCAGCATCAATAGTGGATGCAGATTTGATTGCCTTTGGATTTATGTTTTGATTGTTCCTAGGCAAGTGCTTTAGTGGGAATTCAGTTAGCAAGAAGTCTGTTATTCCCATTCATTTTTTTTATTCACTGAAAAAATCCACTGTTTATAATATATATGGATTTCATTACTCTTGTTTATCCTATTGGTTTTACCTTCCTGCCATTATCTCAATTCTATTCCATACAATAGCTAGATACTGTCTGTTATGAATGTCTTTCACAACTATATACAAATAAAGGCAATGTTGTAGGTTGCATTGTTTTCTATATCTTCTGTTGGAAAACAGAGGTATTGCAGAAGTAGATTACTGCGAATCCAATAAGATTCAATTACACTTTCTGTTGTAACCATGTTTAGGATAACAGCGTGTTGCTTGTTCAAAAGTTTTATGTTAGCTGGTTGAGGATGCTAGGTGCCACTAGAGTCTACTCATTAGAGTATGTGTTGTCTTTTATAGTATGTTCCAAGGAAGATTTACTACTGACATCCATGATGATCAAGATTTGAGGTATTTTGGCCCCCATGTAGTCCTTCCCGTGTCTCCACAGTTGTGTTCAGAGGCTTGAATAGTGGCCTTTGGAGCAGCATTACTTATTACATTTCAGTACACACTATCTGCTGCATTTATTCTTGACCATGAGACTCAAGATAGAATGAAACACAAGTCCAACTCTAGAGTCTGTTATGCATTGATTGAAATTCTTAAGACCCCAGTAGAGCCAAAAATATAACTTTATAGGGTTCTTGGATTTGTAATTAGACCACAGGATTGGATTCTTGAACTGTGAGATTAATATCATTATGTAATCCATCAAACTTCTTGAATGGAAGTTTTCCGAATCTTGTTCCTTAGTTCCCTCGTGCTCTTTGGTGTTGTATTGCTTTTACTGGTTTATGGCTCTATTAACCAGTGTTTTAAAAACCAGTGAACCGGAACCGGCCGGTTTGGTCCCTAAAACCTAAAACCTAAGATCCCCTAAACCCTAATTCTAGTCTATAGGACACTCTCACTCCCCTCTAAGTGCCTCACACTTCTCTTATTCAGCATTTGGGAGCATTTAGATGATGAGTCTGAGGCCGAGTCAGAGACAAATTTTACACTTGCTCTTTTTTACATTTCTGCACCCAGAACTGCCCTTTTAAGAGCAGGTTTTCGTGTTTTAACAGAAGATTTGCATGTTTCCCCAAGTGAATAATCATCCTCAGGTGTAAATCTGTGTTTTTTCTTGCTGTTTAGTGTGTTTAATTGCAGATTACAGGTCTTATATTTCGAATTACAGCAAGCATTTATTGCAGTTTGGCAGAGATTTTTTATCTTTAGGGTTCACACTATGCATACAGGTTGCATAGGGATTCCCCCCTGTGGTTAGCAAGCACTAACACAGTGGAGGGAGATTGTATGAGGTGACAATGTACACTCTTCAGTTAACTTGGAAATCTCCAAAAGGAACATAATAGTGCTGGTTTTTTACAAATTCCTTCCTATGGAGGCATCATCACAAAGATTTGCAAGACTACATAAATCTGCATGAAGTCTAGACAATCGTTGAAATTGCAAAAACATTGTCAATCCAACTGTTATTGGTCACAATAGGAAATCTGCCACTTTATTTGTGTTTCTTTTTTGCTACTTAAATCACAATCTTGAACTACTAAAAATAATTATTACACTTCATGTGGAATGCATTCTCAATTTTTATCCTTCTTTAGAGGAACCGTAGAGTGGAGAAGCTTATGATCATTGCCAAGTAAATAGTGTCACCTGTGCTTCACTACTTGAACCAACACGTACATCTATCAACCATATACTTAGTAATTTAAGTCAGTGCCTTAGAAGGACTTGGAGTGGTATGTGATCTTTGGTGCTGCATCAATAACACACCCATTGCATCTGTAAGATATATTCATGAGCATACTTTGGATATGTTGTCTCTAATTGTCTCTAATGCTTTGGAAACATGATTTAAAATCTTAAAA
>ML782808.1:839080-851227 GCA_009831015.1 Picea engelmannii
CGACAAATTTAATTGACCATGAGATGGATCCTATGATGATAACTAGGAGTCGTTTGTAAAGCTCCTTGAGATTCTAGTGTTTCTTGATGGTTCAAAAAAAAACAGGATGAGATGAAATACCTTCATATCAGAGGTATGTTACAAAAGAAAGATCGTGTACTTGCAATACCTTCCTACACCTTAGTAGACTACAAACATTTACTTGGTGAAGAACTCCTTTCGAGTTAAGAGGGAGTATGGATGACCTTAGACAAAAACAAAACTCAGAGTACATCGGTATGCGACTTGGCTTGATGGAGAATGCCTCCCTAACTGAGAGGGAGTGTTAATGATTGCAGCTAGAGGAGACATCCTCCAACCTACAAACCTGTGAGATGTGGAATATAACAGCTATGTGAAATCTTACTCTCAACTGTGGAATATAACAACTATGTGAAATCTTACTCTCAGCTTACAAACCTGAGAGAAAGCCCCTAATAAAGGGTTCGTGGTTCCAGCCTGGGACAGGGGCTAGGAATGTATATGGCCTCCTCCATGACGTGAGAGAGAAGAATTCCAGATGATTATCCGATGTAAGAGCGATATGTTGAGTTAGAGAAATCCTGAAAAGCATTGGGCACATCATCATGAGAATAAGAACGAAGATGATGTGATGGCCTCCTCTAAACAACAACAGAGTTGATGTGAAGACTCCAGATGATCCCCCTGTCGGTGGCAGTGGGAAAGAAGATCTGTAGAGTAGACGTGACTATGGCTGAGCATAAGTGCACGTGTGAGGACCTAGCTCATCTGTGTAATGCAGTGACTCAGGTCTATGACATCCCTATGGATGTGGCCCCTAGTGGATGGGCACTAGTGGGTGTATCAAATCCTTTGCTATATATTGTTCAAGAGTCAGATCTACCTGTAACCCTAGTTATTGTGTAAAGGATACGGGTTGGCCCTATCTTATTGTGTCTAAAGATAAACTGTAAAACATAATTAATATTAATATTAATATTAATTATTATAATAATAAACAATTAATATGTCTAAGTGAGGTCGACCCTATTGTTCCATTAGACACGTCAGTTGATAGGATAAGTCTAATATAAGTAAGATTAAATCTTTCATTTGTAGACACACACTCACTTGTAAGTTTTGGAAATTTCAGCAAGTACACTTCTTGGTAAAAGTTGCGCACCTCTCTTGGGCGCTAGGGTTTCTAGGTCTTGTGCACCCTCTTGTGTGCTAGGATTTTCTTGGTGGTGAAAAGGTCTTTCTGTTGAAGAGTATAGCAAAGGATTTGGTTGGGTTTTTCTCCCTTGTTTGAGAAGGGTTTCCCAGGATATATCTTGTGTTCTTGTGCATGGTGCTTCTTCATGTGATCTTGGTTGCTACAACATTTATGGTTATGGTTGATTGTTAAAATGAAATGAACTTCATATTTAGCCTAAATGCTATGAAAAACTAACACTACTTAGGCGACCTTCTTAGCGAGTTTAGTAAGTGTTCAATGAGCTTGACAATGGGGGAGCTTGACAATGGGGGAAATTGAGGATCTTCCTTTCAACGGTTAGACTGTTACGAAGGAAACCAAATTTGATACCATGTTGAAATTTTGGTATGCTCGTTTAACCATAGACAATGTCACATCATTGTCACCCAACCATAGGCATTCACATATGCCACCCCCGAGCACACTAACCTTTACTTAGAATAATTCTATCAAGCCTACTCCAGAACCAACAGATAAACCCTAGTTGCTAATTGCAACATCAACTCAAGACAAGTAGAGCGCTCCTTCTCCAATAGTAGCACACAAGAGAGAGAGTCTCCATATCCAGAAAATAAGTCCCATACACAACTGCAACAATTGCAGCTGCACTACTTTCTCAACCTTGCGCCATACTTAGCAAGAATATCATGAAGAGTTATACCAAGAGAATCACTTGATAGCGCTAGAGAGAGACCAAGACCAAGAGATGACCATACACCCTTATTCCTCTTTGCAATTGCAGTTGCAGTTGCAACTGCAACTCTCCACAAGACTTGTGCTCTGACTGGGTATCCAAATGAGCTAAAACGTCCTCTATTTATATTAATATGTTCAATAACTTTTTTGGCTAGGCCGACCTGACTTTCTGGTAATTATATTTCCTGTTTATTTTTTTCCTGTGGAGCCGACTTGTATTTTTGGAAAATAATATTCTAAAATTATTTATTCTGCTAGGCCGAATTGTCTTCTAAGGTTTCCACATTTCTGTTTAATGGTTCACTTGCTTCCATAATATTCTTTTCTAAGTCATAGGTTACACGTGGAGGTTAATACCTCCTGCAACTACCGAAACATCAACAAATACAACATCAATATAGAGTTTTTTCATAATTTGAAATTTGGTTCCTTCTTTTGAACACTTGTTTAGATAGCAACCCTTCCTATGTTAATAAAGCTTCTTTAGAAAGTTGATCTACCTTTGTGTTGAACTATTTATAAATGTGAGTGAAAATAAGGTCATCGTACCTACATTTTGCCTCCATAACTTGATTCATGATTGGGCCAAGCATCAAGTTTTCAATTCTACGTTTATGGTTTGTCCAATCCACCAACAACTCATAGTCTCCATATACCTATAACTGCTTTAATCCCTTTTTGACAATTATTTTTAGAAGGATCCATAATGCATAGAACTCAACTCTATTATTGTATCTTGCCCAATAACATATGTCAAATAAATATAAGGAGTTGATTCAAAGAAAATAATTTCCCCTGCTCCACACATCTCCGAGATTCCTTGATAGGCCCCATAGAAGAAGCCCCAAGCCTTTTCATAATCAATATTTGGCTCTTTTAAAATTCTTCAAGTCTTTTTTGATAGAGGATTCCAACAACCTTCAAAATAAATTTTGATTTTGTGAGCTATTTTTGTAGGAGTTATGTCAATCCCTTGAAAAATCATGCAATTTCTTGAGTTCCAAATCTCCCACAATACAAAGCAAGACAAAGCCTTGAGGCTTTTTTATGTTATCCATGAATAAAACCAATCTACTAGAGACATCTGATCCCATTGATTTCTCCCGTTTGAGATTTGTAATATTTTAGTCCATATAGATTTGGATAAGGAACAAGTGACAAACAAATGGTTTGTAGATTCTCCGTTGCTTTTACATATAACGCATCTCCCTATCCCATGTCGACTTCTCTTTTGACTACTGCCCCATGTTAAAATTTTATTTGCCAAGGCTAGCCAAAGGAAAATTTTTATTTTTAACGAGCTTTCCAACTTTCACGACCATATTCTTTCTCCATCTTGTAATTCTTCCATTTTGTTGAATATTGCAATTTAGATGTACACTTCCCTATGCCTTGATTCTTAGACCATTTGATTATGTTCTCTTTATTTGATAACTTTATAGCACTATGATTCAACAAATTCATATATTGATTCCATTTAAATTCTTTTTCACCTTGAAACCTAAAAACATTCATTGATTTCCACCCTCGGCACCAACTGTTTCTTCCAATAGGACTTGCCACATCTTCTAGTGAGTAACAACCCATAGAATGGATGTCATTTAAAAGACATTATATAACCTAAAGTTTCCTTTACACTTAATCCAAATATATTCTCCCACTCTCACTTTGTTTTCTCTTCCCATCTTCTAAGATGCCCATTTTCCTTTTAGGGAGAAAGCCCTAACCAATGCTTTCCAAACAATTGAAGCTACTTGGAAACTTTTTCTATATCATTCTTCCATATATTTTACTTTTAAGTATTTTATGTCCATCACTTCACCCCATAGTCCTTCATTGTATATTAACCTCAACAGGCTCTTTGCTATTAGTGCCAAGCTAAAGACGTGTATTCTTCAACTCCCATCCACTTACTTCCTTTGGAGTTGTCACTCTTGACCATTTAACCAAAAGTATTCCTTCATTTTCCCTCCTTTCTACCCATGAAAAGATAAAGCACGTTTCCCTGATTTTGTTGAGGATACCTTTTGGGATGTGTGCAACAAACATCCAATACACTATTATGCTTTCTAACATAGACTTGACCAAAACTAGTTTGCCACCACAAGATAGCTATTTGTTACACCATACAAAAATTATGGCTTCAATTTAATTAAATAGCTAGAGCCAATCAATGTACTTATATTCATTTGGCCTTAATTTAAAAACCAAATACTTTATTCCTTATTCAAAGTTTGAATGATTCATAGGCAACAAATTTACCACTTGAAATTTTACTTCTTCCTTTAACGCACTGAACAACATTGAGGACTTCACCATATTGAACTCCACATTTATTGATAAACAATAAATATTTGTTATCTCCTTTATGGATCTCAATTCTCTGATGGAGCCTTGACCAAATATCATAATGTTATCAACAAAATGTCGACGTGAGATAGCCACTGCTTCAATCTTTTTAATCTCATTTAGTACTCCTCTCCTCCTTGCATCCTTATTAACATACTTATCCCTTCAAAAACTAAAAGAAATAAGAGAGGTGATAAGGGACAACGTTGTCGAAGCCCTTTAGTGGCATTAAAAAATCATAATGGAGGTTTATTTATTAAAACAACAAAAGATGACGGTGATAAGCATCCCATTATCCAATTAACAATGTGTAGATTCATCTCCAATTGAAACAACAACAACCTAATATATAACCAATTCACTTTATCATATGCTTTTGAAAAGATGACGGTGATAAGCATCCCATCATCCAATTAACAATGTGTAGATTCATCTCCAATTGAAACAACAACAACCTGATGTATAACCAATTCACTTTATCATATGCTTTTGAAAGATCAATTTTCATCACCACTACTAGAATTTTTTTGTATGCATATCTTCTTGGGTTGTTCCCATGGCATCAAATATTTACCTTTTGGAGAGAAAACCAAACTATTCTTCTAAGATTATACCTGGCAAGATAACATTAAGCCCGTTAACAATCAATTTTGAAATAAGTTTATAAACATGATTACATGAATATATAGGTTTGAAATCTTCCAAGGATGAAGGATCTTGTCATTGGAGAATACAGGCTATGAAGGTGGAGTTCAAGGCTCCTATCATTTTTTTCCTTAATCATTCTCAAAAGATCCCTTTCTAGCATATCATTAAATCCAATAGAGAATTCAGTAGACCAACCATTTAAGATGCCTTTTTGAAAGAATTTATGATTATTTTTAGTTCTTCATTGGTAACTTCAACTTCTAGTTTTTAATTCATTTATCATCTATGAGCTTGAGAAAGAGACTTAGAATTTTCATGTTTTCCCCAATGTTATCCTTTTTAGGGCCTTTGAATAGGTTTTTAAAATGCTACTTACCATCTTTTTCTATCTCCTTAAAGGATTTGACCCTATAGCCATTTGACTTTCTTTTTCCCAAATGGTATTAACATTCCTTTTGTGATTTACATACTTGTGGAAAACTTGGTATTATTATCTCCCTCAACTAATCATATGGCTAAGATTTTGAGCTTTCAATCTACCTCCTTATCAAGAAGAACCTTCTTTTTTCCCTTAAGATATTTTAATAATTAGAATTCTTCTTCAAAGACACCTCAAAGATCATCATTTGCAAATAGAACTTCTATACCTTCTTCCACTTCCTTTATGTCTTTTATTTTTTTTTATAGATTGGTTTCCAACCCACTCTCCTGCTACACCTTTCACTCTCTTTAGATTATTAACAAACTACTTCATGGCCAAGTCATTAGAAGTGATATCAAATGGTTTCCATGTCCTTATAACCAAGGCTCTTAACTCCTCATTTAGCCAAGAATGGTTGAATTTAAAGGGGACTAGGGGTTTCCATCATTCGGAGTCACATTGAAAAAGGATGGGTAGGTGGTCTGAGGATCCCCCATAAACCACCCAGATTTAATCCTAGTTACATCTTCCATCAGTTGGTTAGAAATAAGGAACCCGTCTAGCCTCTTCGATATTCCTTGTCTTCCTCTTCTTGCATTTCTCCAAGTAGGAAATATCTTAACTAGTTCCATACCAATAAGGTTATGTTATTTAAAAAAGTGATTGCAAAAGTATGCTAGGGGGTCCTTCCTTCCTACTTCTCTCCAAATATATCTTTGGATTAAATTCAAATGGAGGTCACCACCTAAAATTACATTGTCACCTTTCAGGAATCCAAAGACTCCAATTCCATCCTAGAAAGGTTTCTTGTCTTCATAGGGCCCATATACATTTACGATTATAAAAAATCTCTCCAACTCCTTTGGTTTGACTTCAATATTAATTCCTACATGCAATACATTGGTAGATTTGGGTTTAAAGTTAGAGTCCACACATAAACCAAGCTCCTTGACATACCATCAACATCTATTGAGAAAAAATTCAAATCTTTCAAGAAAGAGGACAACAATTCTATTTCTTTTGACCCAACACACATTGTTTCTTAGATAAGAATGACAAATTAAGGTTTGTAAACTACAAAAGTCTTTTTAGGGCTTGCTACTTTATCGCACCCTTGGACCCTGTAGAGTTCAAGGAAATAATTATCATTTGATCCTCAATTTTTGGGTCTTTTCAACTTTAAGGACCCCACTAATTGTAAGTTTCTTTCCTTCTCCAACTTCCTTCTTTCGCTAAGATTTTTCCTTGGAGATAAGGGATTTCCTTCAAACTGAAGATGTAGGCTCCTGGTTAACAACTAATCCCCCTTTTACTCCCCTCCTTTCTTCAACATAACCCTTTTTTAACTTTAATTGGTAAGGGGACTTGAAAGGAGGGTTTTGGGATTTTGTTTGCACATTTTTAGTAGGGGATTTTGATTTAGGAGCTACCTCTTCTAACCTAACCTCAATATTGACCATGATCTCAAGACCCTTTGAAGAAAGGGAGGGGCTTCTTACCTCTCTTAAAGAAAAAATCCCATTTTTTGTATCTAAATATTTAGGCAAAGACTCATCATAATTTTGAGGATTGCCATCAGATTCAGGGTTATCCACTAGAGAAGAGGAACCTTTAACCCTATGATTACTATCCCTTAAGCCTTTATGATGTAGAAATTGAGAACCTAAACACTCAACAATAGAGGGAGAATTTGAATGTATTGCTTGAAAGCCATAGGGGAGTGTTTGAAACAAGCATACCTTAGTTGATTGATGGGTGACCTTGAACTTAGTGCTCCTCTTGAATACCTTGAAGAAGCTTCTTCTACATTGGAGGAGTCCAAGCTTGTTCTTTCACTGGTGAAGGAAGAGGCTCTGGAGTTTGAGAGTCATATTTCTCTGGTTCCCCAAATTCTCCAATCTCGCCATTAAATCTCAAGGAAAGCTACAAATTTTTACCCATACTTTCTTTTTCCAAAGGAAGGATCCTTTAGGAGTTTTTTAGTATTCCCAAAGATAGCATAATATGACAAGCTCCACATATGAATGGGATATTTTATAAAAATAGCTTCTGAACAGATGACCAAGACCCCATTGAATTTTAATTTCTACAAGAATTTCGTCTCTCAGATCAATCCCCACCAAAATTTTAACCACTCACATATCTTCTCCCAAAAGTTATCTTCCAAGGTAATAAAATGACTAGTTATTCCCTCAATTCCTTCCAAAATATTTATATTCCAAAGTTCCATTGGGAACCTTAGAAGCAGGACCCACATTTTTTGAATATAATAGGGTTTTATCTTTGGGTCAAAGCTCGGTTTACACCTTTCTAAGGCACATACTGAAAGGCACCCATTGCGAATCTTAATTGAAAAGAGTTTAAGCACCAGTCGAATTATTCACTAGAAAATGAATCCAACCATGAGCTAATAGATGGAAATCTATATAATAGCCTAAAATTGATCTCAAGTTTTCATTCATCCATAGTTTTCGCTGGGTTTCCACTTTATCAATTTCCCCCATGAATCGCCCAATGAGCACCCTCTCCATCAATCCTTCCACTTCATTCAAGCTTACATCCATCCCAATGATCATATTGACTTTATTTGACGTTACCTTTATATGTTTATGGGCTCCATTCCTTCTTTTTTCTCTAACATTACCCTTTGCCACTAGAAAATGTTTATCCCTAACAACTCCCACTATTTATGTCATTCAATTGGGTTACTTCTTTACCCAAAATCGAGCTCAATTTTGACAATTTTTTTTCCAATTGAGGATTAGTTAATTGCACACAACCATAGCTCGGGCTATTGGATGTAGTGCTTAATGAATGTTTGAAAGATAGCCCTAGTTTTTCTTCCGATGAACACTGGGACTGTTTGTCCTTTCCCTCCATTATTCCTCCAATTCAGGAAAATAAAGGAACTATCCTTTCCAACACTTCATTTCATGTTGCATATCTTCCACATGGCTTAAATTCATTATATCTATCTCTCTCTCTCTCTCTCTCTCTCTCTCTCTCTCTCTCTCTATATATATATATATATATATATATATATATATATATATATTTTATTTTTTATTTTTTATTTTTTATTTATTTTTTCACTTGGTGATTGAATGTCCTGCTCTAGTCTCCTAGATCAGTCATATATTTCACTTGGCGATTGAATGCCCTGTTCCAATCTCCTATATCAGTCTAGTCTACTAGCATACCTTAGAATAATGTTGCTCCATGCTCTCATGTGAGGTCACACCCTTTGTTTGAATTGAGAACCTTATGCGACCAACCAATCAACCTATTTTAGCACAACTAACATTGACATTTGGTTTGAACTTGTGAACTCCCAACGTCAAAAGGACACGAGGATGCTAGGTGATCCATCCCACCATCCCACCTACGAGCTTAAGCCCATTTAGAGTATATATATATATATATATATAATTTTCATGCACGATTTTATTAGTGCCCCAAATACTTTGTATATTTTATTTTTGCGTGTAAAATGTATCCAAATCGTATGCAAGTCATAAACAAAATATTTTATGCAAATGGTACATAATTTTAAATGTGTTTGTAAAAATATTGCACATATAAAAAAAAAAAATTACATTTTACATGCAACTTCTTATTAGTCCCTGCCCTTTGGGTTGCAAGGACTATGGTAATTGATTATGCTTTTTAGTTTTAGTTTGGCACAGAAACCAATGACCTTTCCTTGTTTTAAGGTAAAGTTTTAATAAATCATACAATTTAACTTGAAAATTCATACAATTTAACCTAATTTCTGAGTTTGAGGTCTTATTTAGCCTCTTCCCGAGGCACATGCGTGCAATATCTTAGCCTAAAAGCATATTGAAGCACATATTTGATGAGCAATTTTCCCCAAGTCAAGTATTGCTAGAACTAAATCTATCATTACTTTGTGACATTAAATGTGATATCGTTTTCCAAATCTTACCCAAAGTTTTCACAAACTCATATAATTTACCCAACATTGACAATACTCCCTACACACATTTTGCGCAAGTTGTCATCCATAGCTACACAAGGTGTCACCCATATGTTGTTTCCATGTTTGTTATATCCATCATTGTTTCTGTGTTTTTTATATCCATCATTGTTGCCATCGTTGTTTCTGTTTGCAGGTTGTCTTCTAAATCTCTCTCATTTTCCTGCATGCCTTCTGACTTGCCTTCTCTCTTGCTTGCATGGGTCAGTGACCTAAAATACAAGTAACATTAGACTCAGTGATATTGGAATGCAAACCTTCCTAGAAATATTGGACTCGATGGCATCAATGTAAACCTGCAACAAGAGGTATCCATGCATATAGACAATATATCATAAGAGGTATAATCCTAAGCTAAGATAACAATTTTGTCTAGTTGTACACTACTCAACATCTTCGATTATTTTTCTAATTGTGCACTACTGATTGCTAGACTCATTGCATTGCAGAAAACTATTAATTTTATTTTTCTTTTGTTTATGTAGATGTGATGGACTAGAAGAAAACTAAAAGGAAACATATTTACCTATTGCCATCGTTGTCTTATTTTATGTCTTCATTTCTTTATCTGTAACATGGGTATACCAACTATTAGAATGAACGATCATATTTTGCTCAGAGAATGCTATGTATGATGGCTTCATATAATATAAAAATCATTAAATTTTCTTTAAGATTCACTTCTCTTCTAATTGGTTCATAGAAACCTTCATTTCCTTGTAGAAACCTTCATCATTCTCCATATCCTTCTAAAGATATTATTTGAAATTTGTAATTCTTGTTGAAAAGTTAGTGGAATTATTTGCAAGTTCACAAATTTTTTGAATCAAATCTATTATTTTTTGAATCTTGTCTCCAACATATTTTCTTATTTCTTGCAGTAAACTTGATGAACCTTTACGTTTGTTACTGCTTTGAGAGATATCTTCTAAAGTGAGTGTTCGTTGAATTGTATTCAAAGGTTTTGGAAACAAAGTTCTTGGAATTAAGGTTGACTCTAACTCTTTTATTCTTTATTTTAACTCCAAATTTTCCTTTTCGATATTACTGATAGACTGTTTAAGGGATTCTCCAGTGGCATCATGGAATTCTATGATTTTTGATGGTTCAACCTCGTCGAAATCAATTGTTGATTTCCATTTCTCAGATGAAATTTTATTTTTTGTATTAACTTTTCTATTAACAACTTTTTGGACGCTCGATTGTAGGTCACATGGTGCAAGGTTACAGACTCCTTTTCGAATATCTTCGGTTCTTGAGTGACTAGGGCTTAGAAAATTTCACAAGTTTCCGACAGTCTTTGCTTGGACCAACTGGGTTCTTTGATAAGCTCAGCCACATCCATAGTTCGTGGGATTTCTTGGGTTTCAGGTATGTTATGGTAAAGTTCCCACTACGGACAGGTGAAACCCCCTTGGATCAAGACCCCTCTTGATCCAAGACAGAAGAAAAAAAATGGTGAACTACTTTCCTCTTAGATCTATTTCGACAATTAGAATGAGAAGGAAGAGATGGATGACTTACCTTTCTACAATGATTTTCCTTGATTCTCCAACTTTTGACCTTGATGTCCAAGTTCCTAGGTGCAAGAAAAGACCTGCAAAGAACAAAGATAAACCTCCTTATTCCACACTATATTGTTAAGTGAAAATAGATCTATCTATGATGAATTTAACAACAATAGACATGCATACACTTGAACGCATAAACATGAGAGGAATAGGCCAAGTTATGTATTAATGGAAAGCCAACAAAATGTAAGCACTTACAATCTCAAGTTTGACGTTGCAACAACTCCTCCAAGCTCTCCTATCCAGTCCCTTGGATCCCACACAATCATAAGTATGATGCTCTTAATTATCCTTCTCTTTTGAATGTCTCAAGATCAAAAGTATGATACTCTGAAGTTCTCTCTCCTCTCTTGAATGTCTCAAGATCATAAGTATGATACTCTGAAATTATCTCATTCTCACTCAAGGATGAACTTCATTATATAGGCTTGGAAGCATCACAACCATATGATAGTTTTGAGGAAAGGATGTGGTCAAATGAACATTTGGATCAAACAACAAGATTGACTTTTCCTTGAATAGAGTAAATCTCGAACCAATCCCTTAACCAACTAAGATATATCATAAACAACCTCACAAATCAAGGAAAAATGGTTGCAACAACTTCATCAACCCCCCATAACTTTGCACAGGGAGGCCATTGCTCCCTAAGAAAATGTGGGGGAGTGATGATCAGAGTTTCATCACCCTTGTACATGGGAAGGGGGGTGATGAAGCTCATTTAAGGCCAAAATCTCAAGGAAAAGGGTAGCATTTCGACCTCCAAATGATGTATTTCGCATCAATCATGTCTAGGAAACATGAAAAGTTCTCCCACATGATGATAAATTTGCGACATTTAAGTGTGACACTTAGTAGAATGTGATACATAAGTGTGACGCTTAGTAGCGCAACAAATCGACACTTAGTAGAATGTGATACATAAGTGTGACACTTAGTAGCGCAACAAATCGACACTTAGTAGAATGTGATACATAAGTGTGACACTTAGTAGAATGCGATACACAAGTGCAACACTTAGTAGTGTGGGAATTTGGTGTGTAACATATGCCGACTAAAGTATGAGGTCAAAAGAAAAACCGATGGCTGAAATACTTTATAAAAATATGTATGTGAGAGTGTTGGAATAGGAGAGTCGGGTGGAAGCTGCAAGCAAACATGAGACAATATGTACTTATCATCCTCGAGGTAGGCATACCCATGCTCA
>ML782808.1:851897-875543 GCA_009831015.1 Picea engelmannii
AAGATTGAAGACATCGGAAAAATGGAATTTTCAAAAGAATTCATTCTTACACCTTATGATTTATTTGCATGGAAGGGATAAGATGAGAATACATCTTCGAGGTAGAGGATTATACATGTTAACCATGAACAGAAAAACTGAACCAACATCAGCCATAGAAAAAAACAAGTATCTAAATCAAATGGATGAAGCGTTTGGAACTATTTGCAGTCTCATTTCTCCTGAACTCCTCTTTCACATATCCTCTTGTAAAACTCCCAATGAAGTTTGGACCATAATGGAAGGGATTTTTGGAAACTAGGATGCGATGAGGGGAAACATGCTCGAGGTTGAATTTCTCACTTTGGATCCAAAAACCTTCGACAATCTCCAAGATTTCTTTACCAAATATAAGGATTTGTTGTCACAACTCAAGGCTTGTGGGGTTGGTAAATCTAAGGAGGAGAAACAAATGGTTCTTACCATTCTCTCCAAACTTGGTCTGAAATACGAGTCAGTGTTTGTATCTACATTTCATTTAGTTAGGCTTGCCTTTGGAGCCACCTGGACGATGCCCTCTCTTGAGGCCTTTATCGATTCTCTGACACGAGAGAAAAACAAGTTCATCAATATGGGAAAAATCAATGGCCCAAAGGTGCATGCACTGACTATGTAAGATGGTAGCGGTCATCAATATCAGAAATCTAAAGATAAAGACAAAAGGAAAGCACATGCAAATCCAAAGAAGGAAGGGTACTTAAAACCCTTCAATGATGCCTCAGGATCCAAAGGTGGAAAGGGAAAAAAAGGGGAGAAATGTGTTAGCATTGAAAGTCACCCTCAGAATGCTATAGGATAAGACTAGTTCCCATTTGATTTGAATGATTAAAACAATTTATACTTGGTGGATCAAGAAGAGAAGAGTAAAAGGGAGATGGAAACAAACTGTCTGCAAAGTTATTCCATTGGGCATGGAGTCAACACATCCTACAGATCAAAGGCACTCAATCTGCCTACCAGACCAAAAGGGCTATAATTGATGGATGGAGGTATAAGGAAGATAACAAAAATAAGAATATCATCAAGCAGATATCCTCTCTGCAAAAATGACTTAAAAGATTACTAAAACATAGATCATGAAAGGAGACAATTACTACAAATCATTTGCAACTCATGAATCTCCTGCCCATGAAAAACCATTGATATTCAATGCTTGCAATTCCATTCAAGTAAGATGAAAAGGCAGAATTATAATAAAGAACACAAAGTCTGGTATTACAACTTTCATGAATCTCTAATGGCAGAAATGCCTACAACACATGCCCTTAGGATTACAAATACACATATAAATTACTCCTGCAGTTCTATAGGTATAAGCCTAATACTCATTATAGTATTATAAGTTTAATATATATATGATTTTAGCTCAAGTGGATCAAAAGTGAGATGATGTGATTTAATTCCAATAACACAATCCCTCAGAAATAGTACTCCAACAAAAAAGGCCAATATAACCTTTGATTAGCACATAAATTTGAAAATGAAAAGAAGAATGTAGAGGAAAGCATAAAAATGAACACATCAACCTTGCATCCAACACCACTGATGCATTCATAAGTGGAAATTTTCATCAATCAGGATCCTCCCAATCAAGAAAGAAAAATGCTCTAATGAAATATGCTTCACAAACGAACACAACAAATCCTTTATTGTATAACCCTGCTAACATGAACTGATGACAAATCCTTTACCAATAATATTTCATCAAGGAAAGAATATAAAGATGATGAAATGAGAACATAAGCACAAACTGATCATTAAATATAATGGAATCTTCAGTTCGGATGTATAGAGTCTTAAGGCTTCAACATGAAAAAAAAACAAAACAGAGGCTTCACCCTCTTACTTTAAAACCCCCCTCATTCTCCAAGAGTTAGATCACCATATAAATAACCAAATACATGAAAATATCTCAAGGAGGTCGCAACCTATCTCCTACATAGGATTATGTTCCTGGAAGATAGGTGGCAACAATAAAACGAACCCAAATCTAACAAACTGCTATATTCTAGGAAGTTGTTGGCAGTAATAAATTTAACTGCAACCAACTCACTGTATGAGGGTTTAATGGAGCTAAATATTAGGTGCATGTGTCCCTTAGTGTCTAACTGATCTCTAAGAAACCATTCAAACCTTCCCTGACAATTGGTAGCGCTCCCATAGCTCAGATTTGTTTGATTGTTAGAGTTCACAATGCCTATGCAGGATGCACTGCAAACTTTCCTGTAGATGGTAATTTTGACTTTTCTCCAAAAATACGAACTGGTTCGGGATGATTGTTTGTCAACAAGTCAATGGTAATATTCTCCATCTCCACACCAAATTTCAAAAGAACCCAAATTGTTATTCAAAAGCTATGATGAAAACACCATAGAAAGTTGCTACATAAAATTAGTTTGTAGCGCCAGTTCGTAGCATTGAACCAGTTTGCAACAATCTTCCACAAATGGTGATGAAAATTTACAATGACGAACCCTAAAGGATGAATGAATATGGAATAGCACTGTAAACTAGGAAAAACCATTAGATACCTCTTTTTTTTGAAATCATAATTACCAAAGCTTTGACACATGCCTTATTTTTTGAAGGTGTTGTGAACTTCTAGGAGAGTTTGCAACACATTTGATTTATGAATTTACAAAACACTTTAGGTGGTTGGATGATCCTCTAAGACCCTTTGGACACCTTTTTGGGTTATAACATTGGATGATGGCTTTTTAACAAGCTAGAAATGACCAATTATTTCCCTCTTTTGCTAATGATGAAAACCACCATCATGACACCAAGACTAGGAAAATGTATTTTGATCAGCTTTAGACCCAAGGTTAAAACCAACACCTTGATTTATTGACATGAAACATGACTCAAAAACCTTTGATAACATGTACATCCTATGTGTTAACAAAATGCACTTACTGCCATAAAGGATTCCATCCAGAATCTGCATGTATGCAGAAACCGATAGATTAAATGGCCCAAATAATTTAGCAAAACAATCTTGGAGATCGCATCCTCGAGGGTGCCAAGAAGAAGAAGCAAGAATATCAAGATATCAAGAAAGGAAAGTCTATCCATGCTTTGATTGCCATCAACTCCTCTTCGATGCTTGGATCGAGATTCAGGTGCATCACACCACATGGCTGCCACAAAATAAGTCTAATCTTCATTGGATGCATGCAAAGGTCCTCCTTTTTGGATGGGGGACAACTCTTCAGTCGAGATCACCGGAAAATGAAGAATTGAACTCACAAACATAAGCTTCGAGAATGTGCTACACGTTCTCAAACTTTCCGTCAATCTTCTCTCTATGTATCAGATGAAAAAATCAGACACCGGAAAGAGAGTCATATTCACACCTATTGCAGTGGATATCTATGACATGCAAACCAATTCCAGGGTTGCTACTGGTGAGGTAAATCATCAATCTAGACTCTACACATTTTCTGAATTTATTGAACCAGATTTTGCATTACTGCTTACCCATGCTGATGAAAGCAGTAGGATATGGCACGAAAGGTTCGGGCATTTAAATTTCATATATATGCAACAACTTAGCAAGCAGGGAATGGTTGATGGTCTACCTGGCATCCACTTCTCCAAAGGAATTTGGGAGGGATGTGTTCTCTGAAAACACTCTCAAGAGAAATTTGACAAAGGAAAGACTCAAAAGGATTCCTTTCATTTGGATATGATCCATAGTGACCTCATGGGCCCTTTTTTGCATCCATCAATTAGTAAAGAAAGGTATGTGCTCATTTTATTTGATGATTTCTCGTGCTTCACGTGGATTTTTTTTCTCAGGCAAAAATCAAAGGTCTTTCAACACCTCAAAGATTTCAAAGCCCTTGTTGAGACATAGTCAGGAAAGAAAATCAAAGTCCTTCGAACATATAACAGGGGAGAGTATGTCAACCATGAGATACAAAATCTTTGTCATGAAGCAGGGATTCAATTGCAACACACAATTCCCTATACTCTGCAACAAAACAAAGTTGTTGAGCGGAAAAATAGATCTCTAAAAGAGATGGCATCTTGCATGCTACATGAAAAGTCACTTCCACAGAGATTATGGGATGAAGCACTTAATTTTGAAACCTACATCCAAAAAATATCTTCCCATAGATTTGTCAAGGATAAGACCCCCTAGGAGGCTTGGAGCGGCCTTAAACCTAAAGTGACCCACTTCTGTATTTTCGGTTCACGTGCATGGGACATGATTCCCTCTGAGAAGAGGAAGACACTTGATCCAAAGAGAAGATAGTTTATCTTTGTTGGATACCACAACGGTGTGAAGGGATATAGACTCATTGATCTATCCTCGGACCGGCTCATCATTGAGCAAAGTGTCCAATTCGAGGAAAGTGTCTCGCATGTACCTAAGTAGCCGCATGCAGACACTTTTGTTCTTCCAACTGTCAGAGATGATGAGCATGCACATGTCGACTCTTCTTTAGATGAGAGTTCTAATTCAGAGGATTCAGATGATCCATATACGGAGTCAGTAGAGTCATATTCAGAGTCAGTGCATGTAGATGCAGATGCAGAGCCATAACAGAGTCCCAAGTGGGCCAAGACTACTCTTCAGGATGAAAGAGATCTTGTTGGGGATCCAGCTGATACTATGAGGACTTGATATGATTTTGAGGAGCCTCCTCTTGCACTCACTGCCACTAAAATGATGCCATCTAGGCATATATTCTTGATTTAGTCTTCAAATCCATAGTCCTATGACGATGCTATTGGAAATCCCTTTTGGGATCCACAGTCCACAGTACAACTCCCTCCTCGAGAACCAGACTTGGGATCTGGTTCCCCTTCCTTTAGGAACAAAATTGTAGTGTACCTAGGGAGGTAATATGGGGTACTTATGAAGGTAACCAATGGGAATGTGGTTATGTATTATTAGTGGAAGTCATTCAATATATGAGAATGTGGTCATTCAATGTAAGGTGGACTAGGTCCACTATATTAATAAAGGCCTACTATGGTAGTTAAATGAAATAAATGTGAGAAGGCTCTCTAGAAGGTTCCTAAGAGATAGGGAGAGCTATATAAAGAAGTGTAAGCAATGTAATGAGACGGAGTGAAGAATATTGTGAATGTATCAAACATTGTTTGAGGTGTGCTATCCTTCCTTAAGAATTAATATATGGTATTACCCTACCTCAAGGGTTTTGTCTACATTCTTGTGTTAAGTATTTTGGTGAATGGTTTGACTTATTATTGTTGATATTGTGGGTTTATTTTGAGATTCATATTCAGATCTATTCAGGTACTTAACAAGTGGTATCAGAGCACTTTCCTTAGCATGAAGTGTGGGTAAATATTTTTATTTTTTGCAAATTTATTTTTTCAGAAAAAAAGAGGGTCGCGACATTCCAGACGATTTATATAGGTTTTGGTGTAAAATTTTAAAAATTTGGTTGTATATCTGATTTTCTCTTAGAAAAAAACCCATGCTAAAATTTTTTTGTCTGAAACGGAGTTCAGGAAGTCAAGTTATTTGCATTTTAAAATCTACAATTTTTAGGGTCTTTTTTCCACGGACGACCGCGTGATTTTTCTGATTTATGTAGCATATGGGGATTATTTTTTCAAAAAAAATTGTAGATCTGAGTTCCTCTCACAATTTCACCCAATTTAAATTTTTTTTTGTCCAAATCGGAGCTCAGATTGTTACCAGGTCAATGCCATTGGATAAATTATTTTAAGAGATTTCTTTTGGTATATTTCATGTGGTGTGTCCAATGGCTATTTCCTCTCAAACCCTTGAAGAAATTCTATAGATGACTGAAGCATTCAAAGCCCAATTGTATGACACATTGTATGTCACATTGCATGACCTTGCAGATGGCCTCAAGAATAGTTTTCATAGTATTAAATATTCATTGGATAGCATGCAGGAGAGTTTTCTTATGACGAACATCAAGGATGAATATAATCAAGAAATATATGCTTGGTATGATTTTGAGGCCGATTGTGATGATTGGTATATGGATAGTCATCATTTCTGGGATGAAAAGCACTTCCATATTTTATTTGATGACTCTACTCCACCTTTTGTAGAGAACATCAATGTCACATATCATGAGCTAGTTATGATTACCAGTGTCTAGCCTGCATATTCTACAATGGTATTGTTCCTTCCTGATTCAGGTTTGATCCTCTCCCACTATGTGGATGGATATTCTTATTTGGATCCACATGATAGGTGTCAGTATTGGGAGCATCATTTTTAGTTGGTTATTGGGTGCCAATATCTTCCGTGTGGAGTTCACATGAACAATTGGACATGAGACCATGGTTTACAATGGCAGTTGGAACAATTCAGCATGGTGGCTTCCATTTCTCAATGGGACCCTGGTTCTCTAGTCTACTTCATCACTATGGTCCAGACTTATCCATGGGACCCTGATATATGGTTTTACATCAAGCGTTGAAGACAATGCTTTCATAAGTGGGATGGAATGTTAGGTAGCTAGAGAGGTAGTGGGGGGGGGGAAGAGGGCCTATAGTGATAATAGTGGAGGCCATTCAATGTAAGATGGAATAGGTCCACTATATTATTAAATAAGGCCCACTATGGTAGTTAGATATAATAAATGTAAGAGGACTTCTTAGAATGTTCTACTTCTAGAAGATTCCTCCTCTAGAATGTTCTTAGGTGATGGTAGCACTATATAAAGGGGTTCAAGCAATGTAATGGGATAAAAAGAGGAGTATTTTTTTTGGAGCGGTAGATCATTAGGAGGAATCCCCCTCGAAGAGGCAAGTGAACAGGAGAGGATCCCTTCCATAATAGGATCCATTGTATGGTGTTACCTTACCCCAAGGGTTTTGATATAATAAAGTGGTGGTTTTCTACATTGTTTCATATATCTTGCGTGGTGATTGTATTCAGTTATCTTTGGCACTATTGTAGTATTTTTTATTCAGGTCTTTGGAACTTAACAAGTGGTATCCAAGCACTTTCCTTTGCCAAAGAAGGGAAGAATCTTTTGCTCTTTTCTCAAATTTTTTCTAGGGAAAAAAAGGGCGGCACACTTTAGGTTCATATCTGAAGCTTTCAGAGCTGAATTTGGCAACAAAAATTGGATATTTGAATTCCTCTCAGAAAAATACCCAATTTCAAAAAACAAAATCAGCCGAAACGGAGTCTAGGAAGTAAAGTTATGAGCATTTTAAATTCAGTAGTTTTTCAGGGTTTTTTCCGGAAAAAGCCGCGATTTTTTGCAGTAAGTTATTTCTACACCCTAGTTTTTGTTGAAGATTTATTCCAAGCATGATATTTTTTACTGGAAGAAATGACGACCCTAGTATTAAATAATTTATACACTCTCACAAGTCATTATGGAAAGGGCAGTGGAAATCTTTTGTAGACTGGGGTTTCAAAGGTGATGCTCTCATATGGTGGAAATCATTTCACCATTCAGAGTGGATGTCACTTTCTGAGGAACCACTTGAAAAATTAGTTTTAGACAAGTGGTCTCATACAAAGAGTAAGGATAAAAACATCACCAAGAGTTTATTTTCATGTGGAAAATCTATATTACAAGTTCATGGTTGTATTCATAAAGAAAATGTCATTGTTTATATTAACCCTAGTTGTAAACAAAATTTTATCAATATTCAATTGGTTAATAGATTGCAAGTTCCGACAAAGAATATTCAAAGCACACAGGTTGTAGGTGAAAATGTTAAACTTTTTAAAGATTTGAAGCTCAATATGGATAAATATGTGTTGCATTTAGATTTTGAGGCTCTAGATATGGGTGATGAAGACATTGTTTTGGGATATCCTTGGATAGAATGAGTGGGTACCATTAATATTAATGTGCAAAAGAAGTTTCTAAATCTTTGGTACAAGAAAAAAAAATTACATTGCAGGATGTGTCTCTTAGTAAGAAAAATGGGCCCATGGAAGCTAACAAAGAAGTTATTGTCGA
Organism: Picea engelmannii; assembly: GCA_009831015.1. Classification (NCBI taxonomy): domain Eukaryota; kingdom Viridiplantae; phylum Streptophyta; class Pinopsida; order Pinales; family Pinaceae; genus Picea; species Picea engelmannii. The sequence goes on from ML782808.1 coordinate 859,883, forward strand.
GTCCGAATATGAATCGACGACAAATTCTACAGAAGGAGATGAAGCAAAACCGTAGGAAGGACACAATAGGGAAGCTAAGGAGGTCATTGAATCAAAAGCACAAAGTGTTGCAGATTTGAAGAGAAAATAACAGATTCCAACAGTTGTTGTATATCACCATCCATATCATATAGAGACACAATAGTCATCAAGGAAAGGGTGTACATATCAACACATTTATGCACCAACAGGGCACTAGATAGGAAACCAATCAAGAGGTGCATGGAGGACTACCGAGTCTACGGGAAGAGCTCAGGCTACAGAAACAATTCTATGGCAACCCCGATAGGATGTAGAGCAATATCAGAGTGGCAAGGTAATGAATGGACATCATGTTCGACTTCCATTGGGATGGATGGATGGTCATACTTGGTACCAGTTGGCTACATTGCTTAGTCGGTCATATTGTATGGTTTATTCTCATGTTTCGAGGACGAAACATGTGAAGGGTGATGGAATGTAGTATACCTAGGAGGTAATATGGGGTACCTAGGGAGGTACCCAATGGGAATGTGGTTATGTATTATTAGTGGAAGTCATTTAATAAATGAGAATGTGTTCATTAAATGTAAGGTGGACTAGGTCCACTATATTAATAAAGGCCCACTATGGTAGTTAAATGTAATAAATGTGAGAAGGCTCTCTAGAAGGTTTCTAGGAGATAGGGAGAGCTATATAAATAAGTGTAAGCAATGTAATGAGATAGAGTGAAGAATATTGTGAATGTATCAAACATTGTTTGAGGAGTGTTATCCTTCCTCAAGGATTAATATATGGTGTTACCCTACCTCAAGGGTTTTGTCTACATCCTTGTGTTCAGTATTTTGGTGAATGGTTTGGATTATTCTTGTTGATATTGTGTGTTTATTTTGAGATTTATATTAAAATCTATTCAGGAACATAACATAAACTTGTCAGGTGTAGATGGGTCTACAGGACCAAGAGCACAGTGGATGGACATGTTAGCATATACAAATCCAGACTAATTGCCAAAGGATTTCAGCAGGTGCATGGCATTGACTATGATGATACCTTCACTCCAGTAGAGAATATGGATTCCATACATTTGGAAATTTCCATTGCGGTAGCCAAGGGATGGGAAGTCCATCAGATGGACATGAACAATGCATTTCTTCACGACGATCTCTCTGAGGAGATCTATATGGAGCAGCCCCAGGGATTTATGCATGATTCATATTTGGTATGTCGACTGAAGAATTATCTGTATGGCCTCAAGTAGGCTCCGAGGGCATGGTATGCCAAGATGGACTCCTACCTATTGTCACAGAACTTTGTACATTATAATTCAGACCCTAATGTTTACATGCTCAGGATGGTTGATTCACTTCTAGTTATGTATGTTGATGATTTGTTGATCATCAGTTTCTCGACTTCAGTGATTGTTGCATTCAATAGGATTTTGCATGACAGATTCTTGATGATAGACATGGGTCCGCTACATTTCTTCCTTGGACTCGAGATCAGTCAGGATGCATTAGGCATCAAACTGTCTCAGGCCAAGTATGCACGAGATCTCCTTGAGAGATTTCACATGATAGACTGCAAGTTCCTCGATTCCTTTCCTATCAAGAGTCAGAATTGAGGATGGTGGGGACACTCCACTGGTTGACAATACACTGTACATATAGCTAGTGGGGAGCTTGTTGTATCTCACACACCCCAGAACAGACCTCTCCTATGCAATTGGAGCAGTCTCCAGGTTCATGCAGGAGCCACATGAGCTACATTGGAAGGATGCAAAGTGTATCCTTTTATATGTATAGGGAACCATCACCTTTGGGATTCACTATGAAACATACTATACATAGGACCTGATTGGGTTCACTAGTTCTGAATGGGCTGGAAATAACATTAATCGCAAGTCCACATCTGTTTACTCACTCAACCTTGGTTCCGGGCCTATATGTTGGTCGAGCAAGAAGTAGGTTGCTATTGATCTATCTTCAAATGAGACGGAGTACAAAGGGGTAGTTAACATAACCATTCAAGATATCTGGCTACAACAGTTTCTCACTGAGTTGGGCATTCAGTTTCATCATTCGATTGTCATCTGGTGTGACAACCAGAGCACTCTGAAGTTCTGCAGAGATCCAGTTCAGAGGAAGCGGATGAAGCACATCGAGATCCACATGCACTGCATCCAGGACTTAGTACACAAGGGGATCATCGACCTGCAGTTTTATCCTTCAGTATAACAAATTGCAAACATCTTCACCAAGACCTTCACCGAGTAGAAGTTCCATTCTCTGCGCAGTCATCTTGGAGTGAAGGATACAGTTTCCTAGCAATTGTCAGTTCTTCTTTTTACATACATTGTACCTTGAGGAGGGGTTTTTCCCATGAGGTTTTCCTTCTTTCCTCATTTATTTCAGTGTATCTTTTATATTTGGGTACCTAACATGGCCTCGTTGTCGAGACCCATTCTTTATTTTCACCATAGTGATGTTCATTGGGGGTGTTGGAGATACTTCACACACACCTAGGATTTATTTTTCCTAAGGTTTTCCCCATGTTTATTAGTCATTGTTCAATATCCTATAGTTTAGGGAGAATATTATCTTCAATTCCAACTTCAGTTTGATCAGTTGAGTGGAGTCTAGATCCCACATTGGGATTATCACCATGTAGCATTGGGATCATCACCAGCTAATGCGCATTGTCCTTGGGATCATCACCAGAATAGCGCATTACTCATGATTCCTTGATCTCCTCCTCACTTCATTATGTTTCAGTCAGTTAATTGAAGACTGAGAGACTAGTTAACTCTGACTAGGTGGCAGTTCACTCCCATAACTGCCTAAGAGACTAGACTAGGTGGCAATTCACTCCCGTAACTGCTGGTGTGTGTCCAGATCACTCTAGACCACCATTATGGCGCATTGGATTCTCCTCCAATGTCCATTAGTTGAGTTATATATAGTATATCATGTGTAAATTATCATTCATTTGGTTAATGAGAATTCTTCCATTCTTTCTCTCCTACTTCTCTTTTCTCATATTTTATCTGCAAATTGTGTATTTTATTTGCTAGCTAGATCTATTCTGTGCAGGTTCAACACATTTACATCCCATGGTGGTACGAATATATTCATGTGAATATATGCCATGATGTCGAAGATGGTATAAACCACTTGATTACCTTTCATTGATGCATACCATTAAAAAGTGTGAGGGAAATCACCAATGATAACAATGACTCCCAAGGAACCCTAGTACATTCTAGTGAATGTGAATAAATGGGTTGAATTCGAACATTCGTGGAATCATTCGATCAAAGTTCAATGATGTAAACCTATTGTCGAAATCGAGGAGGCATGTCGTTAAGGCATGCAGGTCCCAAGGTACTAACTGGTTTCTAAGTCTAGTTCTTGGATGATGTGTTGAAGTTGACAGGAATAGACTCGTCGAAGGAGGGCCATAATGTTTACCCCATCATCGACAAAAAACTGACACAAGAAAGTGATGTAAGATGATGGATTAAATGAGCACAAACTGACATGAGAATGAATGTTGGTAATATTGCAGAATGTTTGATTTGGGTTAAAACTTCCCTTGAAAATTGTGAGGTATGACAAAAGACTTGGCAACATTGACTTGATTGAGAGATAGACCAAAACATGGTGCGAAAATGACTAGGCATTGTTCGGGTGAGATGAAGGAGTGTCATGACTCATGGGATTGGTATGAATCAAAGACAAGTGAATTACCCAACTGTAAGACAAGACGTAAACATGTGCCATGTTCAAGGGTGACAACAAATAACTGCCATAATGCTTTCCAAAACTCGACCCACTTCTCTCAAATCCCCCCCCCCCACCATGAACAATGAGTACCTCTTTGTTTTTTAACAAGCTTGAGGAGGATAACAAATGCTCAGTATAGCTCAAATTTGATGAGTCCCTCGTCACATGTTTAATGAACCTAAAGAAAGAGGGGTTTGGTCCCATATGGGTCCTTCGATGTATAGTTTTACGAGCCCAAAGAAGGTAAAATCGATGGTATTCTCACGTTTAAAGAGTCTGAAAAGATATTAAAGAAGACTACAAGGGTGTTATTTTTCGTCAATTTAGTCCCCCAAGGCCGAAAAAGTGTAAAACAATACAAGGGAGAACTCTTCTAGTCAATATTGACCAGAGTGTTCATTTTTTGTAGTTATTCTTACGAGGCCGAAAAAGGGGTAAACTACCACTTGAAAGATGACTCTTTGTGGTTTAATGAGCTCGAAGAACGACAAAGTATGCTCGTCGTCTACTTCATTTTTTAACAATATTGAAACAAATAGTGGAATTTTTCTCAAGGTTGGTTTCATTTTTTAACGAGCTTGAAACCGAAAATGAACTATGCTCGAAATAATACCCATTGATGGGTTTCTTCCCAACATGATGTCCATAGGTTGGTACTTGGAGTGATACCCATTGGTGGGTTTTTTCCCAACATGATGTCCATAGGTTGGTACTTTTCCCCTATCATGATTGGCATACGCTAGTGGCTTAACTCCAACATGATGCTTAATTCCAGCATGATGTCCAGAGGCTGGAGACATGTCCCCAAAGCTTTGTTTCGTTTGCCGAATATTCTTTTGTACCCGATTAAAATCTCGACTACTAATAAGAATAGGTTCACCAAAAAGGGAGAAATAAATAGGATCCACAGACTCAAGCAGAGGAAATGAATGTTCAAGTACTAGAACTAGTGGAATACTCGACCTTGCTGGACTAAGTGCCATGGGTACACTTAGTGATTTAATTTCAGAATAGATAGGTACTACCTAAGGATCAAACGATTCATGGGATTGTTGCACTGTAGCTGAAAGCATGTTTACCATGGAAAATTGATGTGGGGGATCAAAGGAAGGCAAGGGGAAAACTTCCAAGAGTGAGGAATCCACGAGGAGACCTACCCCCACACTCTCATACTCAATATTGGACTGACATGGGAAAGGGATATTATTAGAATTGTTGTTGTGGATATATGGTGAAAAGGTGAAAAAATGAAGAGGCCACAATGATCATCACATAAAACCTACTATTACCAAGTAATAAATTATAGTCCAAAGGTGTGTCTACCACTTCTATGTCAATAGAAACGATTTTTCCTCCTATTTCCATGGGTAAAGAGTGTAAAATCCCATAAAGTGTGAATCCACTCCCATCAAACGCTTTAAGGGTAGTTTGAGATTGGTTGATATCAGGGGAGCCAATGGCTCTCCAATAGGACAAAGACATGACATAAGTCGAAGCTCCTTCATCTAACACCGTACGATGAATATTTTTCCCATAACAATGGTATGAATTTGAAATGCAAGGTGGTGAGAGAGCCTCGGTTTAAAATATTCCATATTAAACATGATAATATTTGATGCATCTGGATCCACAACTCCAATGACTGATAACAAGGTTCTGCGTTGAATGGGATAGTTCTGTAGAACTTCGACAATTGACATGGCGCAAGGTGCCTGTGCCAAATCTTCAACGATGTTATAGTTTTGGACGACGTGGGCACTTGGATTAAAAATCAACTTTCAAATTGTGCTCTTGGGTGGGTGCAAAACTGAGTCAACAATAAGTCTCTCTATCTGGAGAGGGGCAGAGGGTGGAGGAGTAGTAGAGGCATAAGTCTTATCAGTAACACCTATGTTTTCATTGGCATTGTTTTCTTGAGGAGTGTCATATGTATTGGCCCTAGTCATTAAACTAATTGTATCGTTACACATAATACATTGGCACTTGAGGAAACATCCCCATGGTGAGGATGACATGCGTTGACCCCTTGCGGAGGGTCAGGATTTTTGGAAACCATTTTTTGTTGCTGAGGTGGGAAAGGGTCAATTAACACTGCCTGTTGGCAGGTTCCTTTCAAAATATTGTTGACTTCTTCACGATGAGGACAGTCTTTCGTGTGATGGTCATCCACACAAATCAGGAAATTAAATTGTGCCTTCCTTTTTGGTTGGGTGTCAACAGTTGTTTGTGGTTTTATACTCTCCTGTTTGTTAGAAGATTGATTGGATTTACCCTTATTTTTATTCTTACCTCCAAGTTCCTGAGATGAAATGGATTGAAACCTACCATGCCATTGGAATGGGCTTTTGGGGCCGGTCTCAAAGGATCGTTCGACAGGAAAGGAGCATGAGGAATCAATTCGTAAAGTGTGATGGATTGGGAATATACCAAGTCCAAATATTGAGCACGACTGTATGCTTGCTCCTCAGTAACAAAACCTCCCATGGCGACATCTCTAGCAATGGGTGGCAAGAGTCACTTAGTAAACCAATATGATAGGAGATGGTCCAGAATTTTGACTTTAATTAACTGTTGCCACTGCCTCCATTCATGAATATGATCATATATGTGAGTGGAGGTGGATTGCATAAGCGAGGTTAAAATCTTAGTACTGATTTCATATCAAATAGGTAGTTGGAAAAGAGTTAGAAAATCCATAGCAATAGAATTAAAGTCAGCAAAGGAGTTTCGTGGCAGCTCAATATACCATTTTTCTACCGCACTTGTGAATGTTCTATGAAAAAGTATTAATCAAATGGAATCATCCATCAAGGAGTTAGAAGAACACCAAAGATGGAAAGTCATTACGTGATTGTTAGGATCTTCTCCAGGTTTCTCGTCAAACTTCAGGATATCAGATGGTAGTTTGGTAGGGATGAGAAACCATAATGGGGCATGTTGTATGGGATCATTATTTAAATGCGACAAATCAAGCAAATCCAAAGTAGCCAAAAATGGAAGTGGTCATTTTGGTTGCGAATACTGGTAATATCGATGTGGCATTGGAGTACCAATAGTACCATATACAGGTTATGATGGAATTTTAAAACCTGATGGTCCTCCCATGTATTTTTTTGAGAGGGTTGAGGAGTTAAAAACATGAGGTTCGTAGGTCGAGTGGGAAAATCCCCTTGCAGGGGAATGCCCGTTATATTAAGTTGACCCCAAGGAGTCTCTATAACTCCTGGATATGGTATTCCAGTATAAAGACCTGTAGGTCCTGTCGAAATGGTGTGTCTCTAGGCTTGAGTTTGGTTTCCAATAAGGGATTGTCCCCAAACTAGTTGTTGACCCCAAACTGGTTGTTGTCCTCTAGCTAGTTGTTTCCACCTAGTTGGTTGTTGTCCCCATGTTGGATATTTCCCTACAGCTGAAGGTTTACCCCCAACTAGTTTTTTCCCCCAAGATGGTTGTTGCCCTGCAACTAAAGGTTTTGCTCCAGCTAGATATTTCCCCCAAGGTGGTTGTGGTCCCATGGTTGAAGATTTCCTTGTAGTTGAGGGTTTCCCCTAGTGGAAGGTATGGAAGAACTTCCCATTTGAAAAATGTGTGTAGGATGAACAACTTCTGTAGCATGAACAATTGGTGTAACAGTCATTGTATTACCTACTTGACTAGAAGGGGGAAAAACAAGCTACTTGTCATAGGGCCCGATGCATCATCACTAATGGCCACCTTACTAGAGGGAAAAGGTAAAGAATGTCCAATTAAATCACTTGGTGTATACATGTGTGCAACTAGAGAGGTGGAAGTAGAAAGTTGTGTTCACATGATGTTGTGATAGGGTAACATGGGTCAATGACGTTCCCCACAAAGGAGAAGTGTCAATAGTAGTGAAGTGTGCCATAGCATCTATCTTAGGGTCCATTGAGGGAATCACTATTCCATCAGTATAATCAAGTGGTGTTGTATCCATGACAGAAGATCACTTACTGGCATAGCAGTAAGAAGAAAAAGAATCAATAGGTATAGTTTAAGGTAACTCAACAAGGGAATTTGGAGGGAAAAAATTTCCTTCCTCAATGGTTTCAATGACCCCTTCAAGTTGATCACTCGAGGGAGATATGATCTTAGTGTCAAAGCAAATTTCTTCGCTAAGATTTCCTTCATTGGAAGGGTTGTGTGGAAGATCGTGTTATTCAGGATCCAACCCTTGCATTCTATGAGATTTGCATAGACCTTAGTCCACCATGGTGAAAGTATAACAAAAATAACGATCCCTAAGGCCAACTATGAATGTGGAAAGAACACACCCCTAAGAAATTTAAAGGTAATTAACCAAGAAAACAATAGATGAAAGGATATTCCAGAGACAATATATCAAGTCGTCAACGGAGATATGAGCAACATTTATGATAACATTCACACAACAGTTCCCTAAGCTGCAAGTAAGAGCCCGCAAACAAATTCCCTCTCGGTTCGTTAAAGCTGATATTGATCGTATGTCATAGGTACCACAAGGAAACTTCTTTACAGAAGGAACCCCCCTTGCATTCACCTGTGTGGAATACTAGGAGGGTCACTAATTTTACCAATTCACAATGAACAGTCGGGGTGGGAGGGTACAATCGACAATCAATACTAGAAAATGGGATTGGGAATACCAGACATAAATCTGCGACCCAAAAACTAAGAAGAAGTGGTGTTGCCCCGAGGACTTGCCACTTTTTAAATTCCCAAAATTTCAATAGTCCTACTAGGTGAAAGGAAGAGGAGAGATCTCAACCAATCGCTTTTCTTGACCTCGTGCTTGAATCCTATGTTAGAGGAGCTTTCCTGACTAATGCTAGTTGTTACTACTATATTTTTACTCTCTCTTGTATTCTCCAATCTCATTTAATAGCCTTGGATAGTTTACTCACTTCACCCTTATCCAAAGGCCCTATTCTTGTACTACTATTTATATGCTATAAAAAAAATGTCTAATTGATTTTATTAAGCACATTGGTTGATTGTTAATGGATGTTCTTACTCAGAAGGGTGCACGAAAGTGAAACTGATTATGTGATGAGTCGAATCCAAAACCATGCAGAGAGAAATGAAATGCAAAGATTTTTCTTTCAATGAATTCTATCTGAGGGAAGGAGAAGATATATTTTTATTCTTAATACAAATAAACACCCAATACTATGCAAATTTCACTAAAATGCCAAATTATTCAATCAATACCTTTGAAATCCTAAACAAAGACAAGCTCTTAAAACATGTACCAAAACGCTCCAATTATGAAAGTAGGATGAAAAGATTTTTTTTTCTTCTTTTCAAATTGCATGAAAACTCAAAATAGACTCATCTTTTGCTTTTTCTTTCAAGATGAAAGGACTCAAAGACACTTGCAAAGAACCCAAAATAAGGTGAAGAAAACAAGAAAACAATAATTAAAAGAATCCAAACAAGGATCCCTTCAACACTTGTTCAAACAAGAATCCAAAATGCAAAGTAAAGGGATATCACTTTATGGAACCTCAAATTACAAGTAAAACATCAATGCAAGAAACATGAACTACTCTTTGAATACAAAAGGTGTTTGATTTATGAGTCAAAGAAATTGTAGGATACACGGTTATTTAAAATGCAAGATCAAAAGAGGTAACAAAACATGTGATAATCACAAAACTTTACACAATCAAAGCTTTAATCAAGCAAGGAGGATCCTAATAAAAGGTTCTGAGACAAAGCACTAACAAACATAAAGAAAAATAAGCTTCAAGTTCACTCAAAAAGAGACTATCACTCATGTAACCATGCAGACAGGGCGACTATCACTCCCTAACTAACTATGGGGGAGCAATGAATAGGGTATTATTGCCCTGTAGTCCCTTATGGAGGAGGGATAATTCCTAGGTGATCTGGATTATGCTGAGAACAAAACGAGACAAAAACAAAAATATAGCAGAGAACAAAACGAGACAAAAACAAAAATATAGCAGAGAACACAAAAATACAATGAAACCCAACTTCTATTAATGAAAAAGATACAAAAACATTGTAGAACACAAACTGGCATAATGGGGTAGCTTATCTCTGAAAATAAAGAGATGTTGGCCACGCTTCATTCACAACAAGCTTTACATCACACTCCATTGCATGCTTAAAGGGCCTCCTTCACCTCAATTATATATGAGAGAGTGAGAGGAGAAAAAATCCCATGATGCATGTGGGATAAATTAGTCTAAGTTTATAAAATTCTATATGCATGTAAAACAATTGGACTTCCCGGGAGGTCACCCATGCCAGTACTACTCTAACCTGAGCGTGCTTTATTGAGGAGTTATAATGGTATCTGGCGCATTAACACTATGTTGTAATCATGTACATAAGACCACTAGGAAATCATTACATTATGTCTGTAATTAACAAATGAATATGACATTACATTCCATTACCCATAAAAAGGGTGAACATCATAGTTTATCAAAATAATAGGCTTGAAACGTTGATTTAGTGGAAAAGGTGAATGGACACCAAGATCCACTTGGATCATTCCTCCCCTTTTAGGAAGCAATGGTCCCCATTACATCAAGTTCCCTCGGGAGATGAGGAAACTTCTATTGAATGTGAACCTTGGTGAGTCTCTTGCCTTATTGAAGTAGATGTCCTGCTTGTACTTTACATGTGGAAAGATGTCATGAACATGTTGGAGGTTTTGGATCCGTTCAATATATCTGGTTGCATGATCTACCTTGGTCTGAGCATGGGAGGAACCTATCGGTGAAGATGCAACAAGAGGATCTATATCAATGGGGACTAATGGTTGGAACCCCTAACACACTTGAAAAGGGTCGTGGCCAATAGAGATATGATGAACATACAAAAGACTCTCATTCTATTTATGCTCCTCTACAATCTTGTCGACCTAATTCTGTTGGACAGAAACGTCTTGGGACAAGGTTTTAGTGGTCACAATGACCTTATGTTCACCGTATGACTGGATCGTGAAGAGGGAAAATGGTATGGTCTGAGAGATTACTTTGCAACACTTCTTTTTCGATATCAATGAAATGGAAATAGTTGGAGCTACCTTTGTTATCCTATAGAGATGACCTCCCATAGTAACAATGATAATGCGGGGCTGAGACTCATAGATAGCATGACATTTCCACATATATGGTTGTACTAAAATAACATCATGGACTTCAAGTGGGGAAACATCACACACTACCTCATCCTTGAAGGGCTTGATGCCATAGGACATGAAACATTGTTGGTTAACACAGATATCTCGTCCCCGACTCAACCACCTGATGGTGTACGGTTAGGGGTGTGGCATCCTTGGCAACTTCAATCTCTTGAAAACCTTGGCCGAGATCAGGTTCTTTTGACTCTCATTGTCAATAATGAAATGCAATGGGGTCCCCTTTAACCACATCTGCGAGTGGAAGAGGCGATCCTCCTCCTCAATATACTCTAGTTCTTTAGGTTGTATTGTTGTGGTCATGACGGTAGCAGTGGGTTCTGCATCAATGACGTGTTTCCATTTATTGTGCTTTGAATCAGAGTCCAATTCAGGTTCTAATTCTTTTTCTTTGAGCTCGACCACGAATGAATATTTTGAGCAACATTCATCAGTGTTGTGCCAGGGATTGTTGTGGAACTCACACCACTTTCCAGTGTCTTTCTTATACCCTTATTTTCCTGCATTTTAGATTGGATCTCTTGAGGTTGGCATTCCTTGCTATGTCCTTCATTCTGTGAGTTAAGGTTGCCTTTTCCATGATTTTGTTGTGGCATATTTTCAAACCCGAACTCCTGCTTACTCTGTTGCTTGCATTTATTCTCAGTTTTGACCGCATATCGATAAACAACTCCCAGTGAGGAGATGTCCAAGAAATCCATCTTTGTTTGGATGTACCTATACATACCACTGCGATACTTCAAAACCAGGTGTTTCTCAGAGTCTTTGATACCCAAATTTGAGCGCAAGGTATGAAATATGTTAGTGTACTCTGGCACCATCTGATATTTTTTCTGATGCAGAGTTGTCCATCTTATGTAATGTTCATCATATTTTTTGATAGGGTAGAACTCCTCCTTTAGGTAATCTACAAAGGCCACCCAAGTGGGTTCTCTCCTAAATGGTGTTGATTCATCTAAGGTGTACCTCTCCCAGTAACCTTCCCACCAAGCTTTGACATGGGGAAGCGATTTAAGGAGCACGAAGGTGATATTTTCATTGTCAATTTTTTTTTGGACTGAGTAATAACCTTTTAGCATATTCAACCATTTTTCTAGAGCATCTGCATCTATCTAGCATTCAAGTAAGGGGATGTCAAAATTGACTTATACCTTGAAGGGTGTCGCACCTCCGAAATGGTTGCTTGTCGAAGATGCCTCGACTACCACCATTGGTAGTCTTTGAAGGATCTAAGTGAAGTTTTCCATCATATTGTTCCCTTGTCACACGAGGGATTCCTCAAGCAATGTCTTGAAAAGATCTCCTACTCTGTCATCTCTCTTTCCTTCCGCCATTAGAGATCGCTTAGGTTATAGAGAGAGGTTTTCCTCAAGCGAAGCTAGATGGGGACCCAAATATCTATACCTTGACCTCATCGGGGACCTGCTCTAAGAAATGAAAAGGAGAAGACTGCTCTGATACCACTGATCCAGATTATGATGAGAACGAAACGAAACAAAAACAAAAATATAGAAGAGAACACAAAAATACAATGAAACCCAACTTCTATTAATGAATAAGATAGAAAAACATTGTAGAACACAAACTGGCAGAATGGGGTAGCTTATCTCTGAAAAGAAAGAGATGTTGGCTATGCTTCATTCGCAACAAGATTTACATCACACTCCATTGCATTCTTAAAGGGTCTCCTTCACCTCAATTATATATGAGAGAGTGAGAGGAGAACAATTCCCATGGTGCATGTGAGATAAATTGGTCTAAGTTTATAAAGTGTCATAGGTATGTAAAACACTGGAACTTCCTAGGTGGTCACCCATCCCAATACTACTGTAGCCCAAGTTCACTTAATTACGGAGTTCTAATGGGATCTAGTGCATTAATGCTATGATGTAAGAATGTACATAAGGCCACTAGGAAATCATTACATTATGTATGTAATTAACAAATAAAGATGGAATTACATTCCATTACCCATCAAAAGGGTGAATATCATGGTTTATCAAAACCATAGGCTTGAAATGTGGATTCAATGGAAATGGTGGATGACCACCGAGATCCACCTGGATCACTGGGAATGATGAAAAAGAACAAATTTTCTCAAATCTGTGGAAGACTCAGGTGTTTGACTCAATGAACTTCCCAATAGTAATGAGGGAAGGGGAGAAATCAAAGAAAAAACATAAAAAACACAAAGATCAAGTAACAAGCAAGAATCAAAACGCTAGTAAATACAAAGGAAAGACTAAAGAGTTAGTTCCCCAATGGATTCGTCAATTTTATGTTATGGTAAAGCCCCCCTGTGGACAGGTGAAACCCCCCTTGGATCAAGACCCCTCTTAATCCAAGACAAGAGGAAAAAAATGGTGAACTACTTCCTCTTAGACCTATTTCGAAAATTAGAATGAGAAGGAAGAGATGGATGGATTACCTTTTTACGAAGGTTGTCCTTACTGCTCCATCTTTTGACCTTGATGTCCAAGCTCCAAGGCGTAAGAAAAGACCTGCAAAGAAAAAAGAAAAACCTCCTTCTTCCACACTATATTGTTAAGTGGAAATATATCTATTTATGATGAATTTAACAACAATAGACATGCATACACTTGAATGCATAGACATGAGAGGATAGGCCAAGTTATGTATTAATGGAAAGCCAACAAAATGGAAGCACTTACAATCTCAAGTTTAACATTGCAACAAATCCTCCAAACTCTCTTATCCAGCCCCTTGGATCGCACACAATCATAAGTATGATGCTCTTAATTATCCTTGTCTCTTGAATGTATCAAGATCAGAATTATGATACTCTAATTTTCTCTCTTCTCTCTTGAATGTCTCAATATCAGAAGTATGATACTCTGAAATTCTCTCTCCTTTTCACTCAAGCATTGCCTTCATTATATAGGCTTGGAAGCATCACAACCATAGGATAGTTTTGATGAGAGGATATGGTCAAATGAGGATTTGGCTCAACCAACAAGATTGACCTTCCCTTGAATAGAGTAAATCTCGAACCAATCCCTTAACCAATTAATATCTCTCGGAAACAACCTCACAAATCAAGGCAAAATGGTTGCAACAACTTCATCGCCCCCCAATAACTGTCCACATGGTGACTATTTCTCCCTAATAAATTGTGGGGGAGAGATGATCATGGTTTCATCACCCCTTGTATATGGGAAGGGGGTTATGAAGCTCATTTAAGGCCAAGATATCAAGGAAAAGGGTAGCATTTCGACCTCCAAATGATGTATTTCTTACCAATCATGTCTAGGAAACATGACAAGTACTCTCGCATGATGATAAAGTTGCGACACTTAGTAGAATGTGATATATAAGTCTGAAACTTAGTAGCGCAACAAGTCAACACTTAGTAGAATGTGATACATAAGCACAACACTTAGTAGTGTGGGAATTTGGTGTGTAACAAGGTACACCTAACCTTGTTTTCTATGTATCCCTTTTTCTTTTGGAAGAAGTATATACAATATGATATTTTTCCTAATTTTCCTTTAGTGAGTCCTTGTCACTGTCATCATCTGAACTTCCAACTGATGTTTTCCTCGTTTCCATAACACTACTCCTAGGCTTTGTTCTTACTGAGGTAATATTTTGAGACATAGCTGGTGAATTGGGATTTCTATCCGCTACCTCTCTGCCATGATGTTGGTATCCTTCATTGGTATTGATTAATTCTTCCATGTCATTTAAAGATTGGTAAGCCGAAGTCTCAAGGAGATATATATTATCTCCACCTCCTTCTTTAAACTGCTTAATTTTGGTAAAATAAGAAGAACAACCAATTGAGGCCATATGTGTAGTAAACATATCATTTGGGTCAAAACCCTCAAGAGGTTCAACTAATTTTAAGTCGAGTTGGTCAAGATAACCTGCAAGTTCATACAAATGGGATATGTGTTTTACAATGTTTATTCCAATTTTCCAAGGCAAAGGGATGAATTACTTTTTTCTCTTTTTGTGGAAGAAATGAGCCCAAGTCTTATATTGTCTGGGTATTTCCACAACAAAATGCATGTCTGATACATAAAATGGGAGAAGGAAAGGTTTTTATTCACATCCAAATAACCTTATAATACTAAAATATTTAGTAGTCTCGAAAAATCCATTTCTCATGAGAAAAGTGGCGGCTTTGAGTGATAATCTCGACATATTAGTGCCAAAAACTAAATTTTGAACTCTAAAATAAAATTATTGTGAACCGGGTAGAAGTTATACTGAGCTTTGTGTCTCCACAAAGTTGAATATTAGGCGTAGACTAGTTCCATCTTAAAATAAATGCTCCTTTCCCTCGGAAAGTCCTCAAACACATGACAGTAGGCTATGAGGAAAATGAGGTAGGATGTCATATAAAATTTCTGGGTCCTTTTCAAATTACTTAATTGAAATGAAACTTCACTAGAAATAATGTGGCCCCAATCTATGATGGTGTTTTCATACAGAGAAAAGTGAAGAACATAGATAATATTTCTTGGCACAGATGTCGTATATTCCATACCAATAATATGTGCAAATAACTAGGAACATTCGTTGTATGTGTATTTCAAGGAGCTTACCTCGATCTTGGAAGCACTTGTATTATTGTTTGGGTCGAACAAATAATTACTAAGAAATGTTTCTCTTCCTTTATGTTGTTTAAGGAATTCATTAGCCTCTTTCCCCTTGAATC
>ML782808.1:877472-889836 GCA_009831015.1 Picea engelmannii
CACTCCTATAGTGAAAATTAGTTCTCCATATCCAAACAAGCTCAAAAAACATGTCAAACTTCATCTTAGATAATCAAAAATCCATGAAAACACACAAAAATAGTCAAACTTTCCTTGAAGCCTTTAATATCATTCTACCAAGAAATTTTCATATAATCAGGACAATGACAACAACATGTAGCATTTTGTAGCTGCTTATAGTGTTATACAAAAACTATTGAGTGTTTTGTAATATGATGTAGCACTATGCAACATGATGTAGTTTTCTATAGCAAAATGTAACAATTTGTAGCTAACTATAACGTTCTACAATAAACTGTAGAGTGTTCTGCAACAAGCTCTATCATTTTGCAACAACAATCCTACAATAAGTGTTAGTGCTAAAAAACCAAACAAGCCTAGGCAATATGTCATTTCTTATCTCATATTAACAAAAATCCATGAAATAAAGAAAAAAAATTAAACATACATCATCACCTTTTAGTCTTGTTTTAGCAACGATTTATCACATGCTCAAGAAATATTGTTGGAAAAAAGGAAATATAAAAAGATGTATTAGGCATTAAAACATGTCCAAAATGGAGACCTATCACTCCCCATAGCCCCCTAACTTTCCTCCTAATCCCTAATCAATAATAATATTGTAACCCCAACCCCTCCTCAATACAAATTAAATGAGAACAAAAAAAAACACATGAACCTCTTATTTATCAACAGATTCCAACCAGATGCCTTCATAGTGTCATTGAGCACAATCAATGTCACCATCAACTATAGTTTCATCATCTTTCAATTTTGTTCTTTCAAAGTCTACAAGTTTTGATAAATCTGCATGCAATATTTCATATGTGTTATTATTTCTGAATCCCTTTTTGCATGTCAAAACAACATCTCAATAATTCTCAATAGGATCGTGTATATAGAATAATTGTTTAGCTTTAAATGCAAGAATAAATGGATTGTCTTTCACACTATCCTTGCTTAACCATCTCATCATTTTCAGCATTTTAAAACCAAATTCATCATTTTTCATTCCATACTTCTTGTGTACATCAACCCAATTACATTTGAATGGGGGTTGAGGCCATATAATAGTAGTCCAAAATGATTATTTATTTGATCACTCAGAAATATGTTGTTTCTTGAAGTGTATGCTTCATTTAAGTTTACACTTGATCTCAACAAAGTTTGTGCCTCTATACACACACCACTATTTGGGGTGGAGTTGAAATTCTCTATGCTTTTAGTATGGAATCTATACACATTGATCAAGTATCCCTCATACTTCATTACATGTTTCCTTGGGCCACGTGCCAACCATTTGAGGGTATCATAATTTTTTTCTTATCCTTCAACCTATAAATTATTAAATGACATTAGAAAACCACATAAGTTCAAAATCTATAAATAATATATTAGTTTCATACATAATGTTAGTCTTGTTTAATGACTCTTGAATACATAATATAAGGAACATGTCATTACAAACTCTCTTACCAATCACTAAATTGTTCATTGTCGAATTGTTGTAATAAGGGTTCATGTTTTGGGGCTTAGGTGTTTGTATTGGCAATTTCACTTAGGTGCATCATGAATTTCCAATAATGTCAATGAACGTCGTTTTCAATATATTTTGATCAAATCTAATAAAAAATTGTTTTATTTGATCATCTTTTTTACTTACTCAATCAAAGGTTTAAATTTGTTTGTGTTGTGTAGAACCTACCAATGGTCTTGTAAAAAACTAATATCATCCAATTCAATAGAATTTTCACTTGATAAGGTCTTCCCACAATGCACATTTTTTCCCTCTTTATCATCCCAAATTTCATTTCTACTTAGTGTCCTTCCAATCTATTCCATGCCTTCAAATTATTTCATATAGAATTTGATCAATTCTTCTACACTATAGTCCTAATATATGCACCCTTTAGGCCTATTATTGTTCTTCACATAACTGTTGAAAACCTTAATGTTCCTAAGAATTGAAAGACCAAGAAAAGTATGTAGAAACATATTACCAATATCTATACTATCTAAACTCCTATGGAAAGAATTAAACCAATAAAAGTATATCTATAAAATAAGAGAGATTAGACAATAAATTTACGTGGTGAACCCCGAAAGTGGGGAAATATCCACAGAAGCAAGGCCTTTTATTCTTGATATAACTCTTGTTGATGATTGCAACTACATGAGACATTCTCCAAGACACAAACATGAGAAAGAGCCCCTGAGAGGGGTGTGTGGTTCCTATTTGAGACAAAGCAGGAACGTAGAGATGGCCTCCTCCTTACAGAGAGTTGAGAAGAACTCCAGATGATTCTCCTGTGTAACATAGTGAGAAAGGAGATATGAAGAGTTGGACGTGTCTGTGGATGAGCACAAGGTGAACGTGTGAAATCCCAAAGTGTTGGGTGCATCGTCATGAGACAGAAATGAAGATGATGTATTAGCCTCCTCTGAGCAGAGAGTTGATGAGAAACTCCAGTTGACTCTCTTGTGAAATGCAGTGGAAAAGAAGATTTTTTGAGTGGAGGTGCCTGTGGATAAGCACAGGTGAACGTGATTCTAGTGGTTGAGCACAAGTGAAGAAGTGGTTCTTCTGTGTAATGCAGTGAACCAGAGATGTGGAAATCCCTATGGATGTGTCCCTAGTGGATGGGCACTAGTGGGTGTATGGGATCCCTTGCTATATTGTTCAAGATTCAGACCTGCCTGTAACCCTAATTGTAATGTAAAGGGTACAGGTCGGCCCCACCTTAATGTAATTGATAATTAATGTAAAAGATAATTAATTTGGTTAATATTAATTATAGTATGAGATAGAGAGGTCAGCCATGTTGTTCCAATAGACACTTCTATTGACAGGTCAAGTCTAATATAAGTAAAGATAAATTCCCCATTGAGGAATCATATCTTTTGTGTGAGTTTGGAAATTTCAGCAAGTACATCTTCTTGGGAAAAGTGTGCACCTCTCTTGGGCACTAGTATTCTAGGGTTTGTAAGAACCCTCTTGTGTGATAGGTTTTCTTGGTGGTGAAGGTATTTCTCTTGAAGAATATAGCAAAGGATTTGGTTGGGTTTTCTTCCCTTTTTTAGAAGGGTTTCCCAAGATACTTCTTGTGTACTTGTGCATGGTGTTTCTTCTTGTGATCTTGGTTGTTGCAACATAATTGGTTATGGTTTAAGTAAAATGATAAAATGGAATGAACTCCATGATTAAGCCTATATTATTGAAAAATCAACATGGTATCAGAGAATAGGTCATGAAGAACCCATTGCACAAGCATCTACCATTGTCCTCTCTTTTCTGCAGAACCGTACGACCCTCCTAGGGTTTCCAGAAAAACTGTATGACCCTCCTTTCTAGGGTGTTTCAGCCCTTAATACTTGAACATTGGGGATAATCTTGGCATAGGAGAGTATGACCTCCTCTAGCACACCTCCAGAGACTCTCAGAGTGAAATTTCGAGCATTTTAAAATTTTTGCCCTAGAGTTTCGCTAATTTCTACAAAAATTTCAGAATTAGGGTTTCTACAAATCATTGAAGGAGCTCTTCAGCTCACCAGTGTTCTCCTATATTTCAAAGGCTTATTGTTGGAAGTCATAAGTCCAACAAAACATAAAAGTGCTATCCTAGCCTAGTTGTTAGGTTTTCTATCCGGCTAGTTGACAAGGGTTTCTGAAGAATCTAAAATTATGATGAACAGAGCTAATGATGGATGATAATATTGATGGATTAAGCAACTTCAAGTTCCTGGAATACAAGAATTCAGAGGAAGGCTTATTGTGGGTGATACAAAAAGGTGACATTATGACTCCCCTCTTCATGAAGATGTCAAGAGGACAGAGATCAGTAAGGTGCCATTGGAAAAATCATATCAGCACCCTCAAGTATGCACTTGTATATATATTATTTGTATCATTGTCATGAGGGAAATCGCAAGAGGAAGGAACCTTTTGCTGAAGTCATGGATCCATAGGGATCTCAGTGCATTCAAAGGAACAACACACTAGAAGTGAAGACTCTAGGTTTGATTGTTGTAATTATCATTCCTCTAACCTATATTTCTAAAAGCTTGCTACATTACAAGTAGGTGTTGTAGTTGTGACAACAATCCTTAAATTGTTTTGATTATAGAGATGTACTTATTATTCTCCTTTAGGATATATTCTTTTTTTGGTTCCTCTTTTTTTCTTGCTCCATACAGGTTAACAACAAAGGAAGATGTGTATCCTTCAGAGGGTGTCACTTGACTCAGAGGGAGTCAAAACTATTTGAGAAAGAGGAAGAATAGAACCATCATTGAGGAAACCAATGCAATAATGCATGATCAGAATATTTCTATGATTCTATGGGAAGAAGCATGCATGACACAATATATGTTCAGAACAAGAGTCTAACTCCCGAAGAAGCCTCCACCGGAGTGAAGCCTGAGATTGAACACTTCAGGATATTTGGGTGCCTAGTGTATTTTCATGTACCCAAAGAGAAGAAGTCCAAGCTAGATCCTTCGGGGAGAAAGGATACATTCATGGGATAACAGTGAATCTTCGAAGACATTCCAGATCGAAATCCCTGGTCAGAGAAAAAATTGAGACAAAAGGAGATGTTTTCCTTGAAGAAGAGATAGCCTTTAAAAGATCCAGAGAATCTCAATTGGAGATTGATAGTGAGACAATACCTTCTCCCCCTTCAGTAGTTCAAAGGGAGACAAACATTATTCCGGTTGATCCAGTTGCTGTAGTTGATATGTTCAGAGATATTGCAGTAAGGCATAAAAGGCCTGCCTAGTCTCACTCTGTAGGAGGCAGAGAAACAAAGAAGCCCCTCAAGGCACATCCTGAGAGAACAAAGATATTTTTCGAGCTACTCTTCAGCCATGAGCCACATCATTGATTCTTAGCCTTCTTGTCATAGAGAAGCAACAGGAGAACAGGTATGGAAAGATGCGATAACAGAATAATATCAATATATCTTAAAATAATGATGTATAAGATATTATTCAGAGACCAGAAGGGAAGTCTGTGATGACTTCCAAGTGGATCTATAATATCAAGCATGCAGCTGATGGAAGTGTCAAGAAATAAAAAAGAGAGATCTATAGCCAGAGGTTTCTCACAAATAGAGGGAGTTGTCTATGATGATACACTTGATCCAGTAAGCCCAATATACTTCCATCCGTACTACCATCCATGAGTTGGAAACTATATCAGATGGATGGATTCTTGATGAGTTTGGGTTTCAGCAAGAGTGTTGCTGATCCAAACCGATATTATTACAGTGTTGGTGATGAGAGCCTGATTTTGATTACTTATTCAGAAAGCCTTATTTATGGATACAACTAAGCCTTGACTTATGATAAAGAATCTAAGCATGATGCACTACTTATTGGAAGTATGACAGTGAACCAATGAGATTTTTCCTGAGCCAAGTAAAATATACAATGGGAATATTAAAGAAGTCCAGTATGACAGAATAAAAAAACACCGTGAAGGATTTGAAGAAAAATAATTGATGATGATTTAGACGAGATTGATCTACATCTTATTGGGTCATTGATGTATCTAGTTAACACTGGACCTGATTCATGCTATGCAGTGAATATGCTCAGTCAATGCATGAGCCAACCAAGACAAATCCAGAAGATAATAGTAAAGCATGTATTGACATACACACAAGGCACAGTTAGATATGGCATGAGATATGCCTCCAATTGTGAAAATGAGTTTGCATGGATATGCCTATACAAATTGAGCAGAGAGTGCAGTGGACCGAAAGAGCACATCCAGTTGTTGTCTTACCGTGAAGATTGCCATGATTTCCTGATGCAACAAGAAATAAAACTATGTGGCCTTGAGTACCACATAAGAAGAGTATGTAGCATCGAGTGTGTGAAGCAATATGGCTTCACAAGCTTCTGACAAAGTTACTTGATCATGATATGGATCCTATGATGATAACCAAAGTTGTGTGTAAATCTCTTTGAGAACCTAGTGTTTCCTGATAGATCGAAACACGTTGAGATAAAATAGCATTATATCAGAGACATGATGTAGAGGAAAATAAGTACACATGCAGTACCTTCCTACACATGAGAAGATTGTAGACATATTCACCAAATTAAATTGGTGAAGGATACCTCCCTATTTGAGAGGGAGTGTTGATAACTACAACCAATAAAAAGTTCAAAGTACATCTGTGTGAAACTTGGCATGATGAAGAATGACTCCCTAGCTGAGAGGGTGTGTTGATGATTGCAGCTACATAAGACATTCTCCAGGACACAAACCTGAAAGAGATCCCCTGAGAGGGGTGTGTGGTTCATATATGAGACAGAGCTAGAACATAGAGATGGCCTCCTTCTTACAGAGAGTTTAGAAGAAATCCAGATGATTCTTTTGTGTAACGTAGTGAGAAAGGAGATCTGCAGAGTTAGACGTGCATATGGCTGAGCACAAGGTGAAAATGTGAAATCCTAAAGTGTTGGGTGAATTGTCATGAGACATAAATAAAGATGATGTATTAGCCTCCTTTGATCAGAGAGTTGATGAGAAACTCCAGATGACTCTCCTGTGTAATGCAGTGGGAAAGAATATATGTTGAGTGGACGTGCCTGTAAACGAGCACAGGTGAGTGTGATCCTAGTGGTTGAGCACTAGTGGTTGTATGAGATCCATTGCTATATTGTTCAAGATTCAACCTACCTATAACCCTAATTGTAATGTAAAGGGTACAGGTTGGCCCCACTTAATGTAAATGATAATTAATCTGGTTAATATTAATTATACTATGAGATAGAGAGGTTGGACCTGTTGTGCCAATAGAAACTTTTTTTGACAGGTCAAGTCTAATATAAGTAAAGGTAAATTCCCCATTGAGGAATCATATCTTTTGTGTGGGTTTGAAAATTTCAGCAAGTACATCTTCTTAGGAAAAGTGTGCACCTCTCTTGGGCGCTAGTCTTCTAGGGTTTGTAAGCACCCTCTTGTGTGCTAGGTTTTCTTGGTGGTGAAGGTATTTCTCTTGAAGAGTATAGAAAAGGATTTAGATGGGTTTTCTTCCCTTGTTGAGAAGGGTTTCTTAGGATACTTCTTTTGTACTTGTACATGGTGTTTCTTCTTGTGATCTTGGTTGTTGCAACATAATTGGTTATGGTTTAAGTAAAATGCTAAAAAGGAATGAACTCCATGCTTAAGCCTATCTTATTGAAAAATCAACATGGTATCAGAGCATATGTCTTGAAGAACCCATTGCACAAGCATCTACCAGTCTCCTCTCTTTTCTGTAGAACCGTATGACCCTCCTAGGGTTTCCAGAAAATCTGTACGACCCTCCTTTCTGAGGTGTTTCAGCCCTTAATACTTGAACATTGGGAATAATTTTGTCATAGGAGAGTATGAAATCCTCCTTTGCACCTCCAGAGACTCTCAGAGTGAAATTATGAGAATTTTGAATTGTTGGCCCTAGGGTTTCTAGGGTTTCGCTAATTTATGCAGAAATTTCAGAATTAGGGTTTCTACAAATCATTGAAGGAGATCTCCAACTCACTAGTGTTCTCCTATATTTCAAAGGCTTATTGTTGGCAGTCATAAGTCCAACAAAACATAAAAGTGCTAGCCTAGCATACCTATTAGGCATTCTAGTCGGCCAGTTGACAAGAGTTTGTGAAGAATCTAAAATTATGATGAATAGAACTATGATGGAAGATAAGCTTGATAGACCAAGCAAATTCAAGTTCCTAGAAGACAAGAATTCAAAGGAAGTATTATTGTAAGTGATACTAAAAGGTGACACTATGACTCCCCTCTTAATGAAGATGTCAAGAGGACAGAGATCATCCAGGTGTCATTGGAAAAATCATATCAACACCCTCAGGTATGCACTTGTATATATATTATTTGTATCATTGTCATGAGGGAAAATGCAGGATGAAGGAACCTTTTGTTGAAGTCATGGATCCATATGGATCTCAGTGCATTCATAAGAAAAACACACTGGAAGTGAAGACTCCAGGTTTGATTGTTGTAATTGTCATTCCTCTAACCTATATTTCTAAAAGCTTGCTACATTACAAGTAGGTGTTGTAGTTGTGACAACAATCCTTAAATTGTTTTGATTCTAGAGATGTACTTATTATTCTCCTTTAGGAGATATTCTTGTTTTGGTTCCTCTTTTTTTCTTGCTCTAGACAGGTTAACAACAAAGGAAGATGTTTATCCTTCAGAAGGTGTCACTTGAGTCAGAGGGAGTCAAAACTATTTGAGAAATAGGAAGAATAGAACCATTATTGAGGAAACAAATGCATGATCAAAATATTTCTATGATTCTATGGGCAGAAGCATGCATGACACAGTATATGTTCAGAACAAGAGTCTAACTCCTAAACAATCCTCCATCGGAGTGAAGCCTGAGATTGAACACTTCATGATATTTGGGTTCCTAGTGTACTTTCATGTACCCAAAGAGAAGAAGTCCAAGCTAGACCCTTCAGGGAGAAAGGATACATTCATGGGATAATAGTGAATCTTCAAAGACATTCCAGATCGACATCCCTGGTCAGAGAATAGATTGAGACAAGCAGATATGTTGTCCTTGAAGAAGAGATAGCCTTTCAAAGATCCAGAGAATCTCAGATGGAGATTGACAGTGAGACAATACCTTCTCCCCCTTCAACAATTCAAAGGGAGACATACATTATTCCAGTTGATCCAGTTTCTCTAGTTGATATGTTTAGAGATATTGTAGTAGGGCATAAAAGGCATGCCTAGGCTCACTCTGTAGGAGGTAGAAAAACATACAATACCCTCAAGGCACATCTCGAGAGAACGAATATATTTTTMGAGCTACTCTTCAGGCATGAGCCACATCATTGATTCTTAGCCTTCTTGTCATAGAGAAGCAACAAGAGAACAGGTATGGAAAGATGCCATAACAAAAGAATACCAGTATATCTTAAAAGAATGATGTATAAGATATTGTTYAGAGACCAGAAGGGAAGTTTGTGATGACTTCCAAGTGGATCTATAATATCAAGCATGCAAYTGATGGAAGTGTCAAGAAATAAAAAGCAAGATCTATAGCCAGAGGTTTCTCACAAACAGAGGGAGTTGTCTATGATGAGACACTTGATCCAGTAAGCCTGATACACTTCCATCCATACTACCATCCATGAGTTGGAAACTATATCAGATGGATGGATTCTTGATGAGTTTGGGTTTCAACAAAGAGTGTTGTTGATCCAAACCRATATTATTACAGTGTTGGTGACGAGAGTCTAATTTTGATTACTTATTCACAAATCCTTATTTATGGATACAAGTAAGACTTGACTTATGATAAAGGATCTAAGTATGATGCACTACTTCTTGGAAGTATGACAGAGAACCAATGAGATTTTTCCCAAGCCAAGGAAAATATACAATGGGAATATTAAAGAAGTCTAGTATGACATAATACAAAACCGTCGTGAAGGATTTGAAGAAAAATAAATGATGATGATTCAGACGAGATTGATCTACAACTGATTGGATCATTGATGTATCTGGTTAACTTCGGACCTGATTCATGCTATGCAGTGAATATGCTCAATCAATGCATGAGCCAGCCAAGATAGATTCACAAGATAATAGTAAAGAATGTATTAAGATACACACAAGGCACAATTAGATATGGCCTGAGATATGCCTCCAATTGTGAAAATGAGTTTGCAAGGATATGCCTATACAGATTGAGCAGAGAGTATAGTGGAACGGAAGAGCACATCCATTTGTTGTCTTACCATGAATATTGCCATGATTTCCTAATGCAGCAGGAAACAAAACTCTGTGGCCTTGAGTACCACAGAAGCATAGTATGTAGCATCGAGTGTGTGAAGCAATATGGCTTCATAAGCTTCTGACAAAGTTACTTGATCATGAGATGGATCCTATCATGATAACCAGAGTTGTGTGTAAATCTCTTTGAGAACCCAGTGTTTCCTGATAGATCAAAACACGTTGAGATAAAATATCATTATATCAAAGACATGATGCAGAGGAAAATAAGTACACATGCAGTACCATCCTACACACAAGAATATTGTAGACATATTCACCAAATTAATTTGGTGAAGGATACCTCCCTAGTTGAGAGGGAGTGTTGATAACTACAACCAAGAAAAAGTTCAAAGTACGTCCGTGTGAGACTTGGCATGATGAAGAATGCCCCCCTAGCTGAGAGGGGGTGTTGATGATTGCAGCTATGTGAGACATTCTCCCGGACACAAACCTAAAAGAAATCCCCTGAGAGGGGTGTGTTAGAATATAGAAGACTGTGTTCTCGTTTTACCATTGACGATACCCTCGTCACCCAACCATAGGCTGAAGCCACCCTCCGAGCACCTTAACCTTGACTGAGAATTACTTCGGAAGCAAACCCTAGGCTAGATAGCCAAGCAAGGTGTAGCGCATCTTCCTCCAAGGATAGGGCACCAACAATAGCTGATCAGATAGTCCAAACCCTAGCCAAGAGATAGTTCAAGCCAACACTAAAACTGCTAGCCACAGCAGCTGCACCTACATCTCTCCTCCACACATGCGTGCCAAACTAGGAACTGCATTGCGCACCACTTGTTGTCTGCAATTTTGAGATGTTGTCAAATGAGAATTGGCGCCCTGTATTTATATTGGTTCTGCCAGATTTGCTGGGGCCGACTTCTCCTTCTGGATATGTGTCTTTTCAGTATATTTTTAATTTATGGCTGACTTCTTCTCTTGGAGGATAATAACCTAATATAAATTATCTTCTTGAGCCGACAAGACTTCTAGGGTTATTAGCCAACTCATTAGAGTTTTCTCTTGCTTTCCAGAGTCTTCTATTCTCATCAGGTTCACACATGGAGATAAATACCTCCCGCAGCTACCATAATATTAGCACTCCCTCCTAGCTAGGGAGGTATTACAGGTAATGGTCTTGAGCACAAAAACATACCATTTACCCGGTAGCATCAATATAGTCGTCTAGACTATTTCATGACTAGATCATGAGCATCACCATCACCATCAGCTGCATCATCTCTCGGAACCATACTTCATCTAAGTAATTAGACATGATGCTGGATAATTCACTCACACCATAGAGTGATACAAGAGCCACTCTTATAATCTAGAGGAGTAAATGCTCTGAACCAATTTCCATCTGGAAAATCTTTGTTCATCATTCGTCTGGATGATGATTATTTTCAATAAATTGTTGATAGTCTTCAAGGCAATTAGAACAAAAATAGAACACAACTGTCTCTATCCATAGTAGTACATAACTACAATCCAGTGGTTCACTACCACACCAAGTAACACACAAGTACTTGATCAGCAACATATAGTCACGAACAATGGAACATATCCACCACAATAGTCTTCATCTATTGTCATACAGTATTCATAACAAACATCTGATAGCATCCTGCACAGAAACAATGTTATGATATAAACTGAATCATCAGGGCCAATCTTTCACTTACATCTGTGAGCTCTGAAAGAATATCTGCCTCACAAATAGTGGAACATATCCACCACAATAGTCTTCATCTACTGTCATATGATCTTCATAACAAACATCTGATAGCACCCTGCAAAGAAACAATGTTATGATATAAATTGAATCATCTGGGCCAATATTTCACTCACGCCTGTGAGATATGAAAGATTATCTGCCCTCGGTTTAGAACATCAGCAATGGGCTATCTGCCCTATTCTTCTCAAACAAGGAAGAAGGATTTTTTCTAATTTCTGAGCCTAGACCATTCCTCACCCTGGGCCATTCTTCCTACACTAATCAAAGTGCACCCTGGACAAAATGTATAAACCCTAAGGAATGTCTGAGTTTGGACCATTCCTCACCCTAGGCCATTCCTCCTACACTAATAAAAGTGCACCCTGGAGAGAATGTGAAAACCCTAAGGAATGTTTGTCCCTGATTGTTGAGCCTGGACCATTCCCCACCCTGGGCCATTCCTCATACACTAATCAAAGTGCACCCTGGAGAGAATGTATAAACCCTAAGGAATGTCTGTCCCCGATTGTTGAGCCTGAACCATTCCCCACCTTGGGCCATTCCTCCTACACTAATCAAAGTGCACCCTGGAGAGAATGTATAAACCCTAAGGAATGACTGTCTGGACCATTTCCTTTGTTAACCACAAGAGGAAAATATTGTCCTGCATCAACCTCCAAAACGGACCATTCCTCATGTTAACCACAATGAGAAATCGCTATACGGTGAGGCAGGCCAGTCTTCTTGAGTAACCCTCAAGAAGAGAGACTTCCCTAGACCACTCCCCATGTTAACCACAATGGGAATTCGTTGTCTATGATACATCA
>ML782808.1:892007-942420 GCA_009831015.1 Picea engelmannii
TCCTCGAACCAAATTTCCTTTTGTTCCTGAAGTTCTTGAATCTTGTTGTCAAATCTTGATCGTCGTACTTCTTTTGGGGTTTCTCTTTTGTATTGATCCTTGATTCTTCTTGAGCACAGCAAGTCCAAAGTTCTTCAAATGTCGAATACTCCTTCCTTGTGTTCATGCTTGTGGAAAATGCATCCCATGTCTTGGGAAGACCATTGAGTACTATGTTCACCAATTCCTTCTTTGAAGTGATCTCTTCAATAGCTTGTAGTTGATATCTTAATTGGGAGATCCTTACAAAGTATGATGTTATGTTGTCATCCTCATTCATCTTCATGTCACATAGCTTATTCTATAGACTCATAACTTGTCCGATGTTTCTGACTGAGAAGAGATTTGTTAGGGCATCATACATCTTCTTTGATGAGTCAAGATGGGAGATGTAGGGTATCAAGTGGTATTTTATAGAATCCATTATGATACTCATGGAATTGATGTCAACATCTTTGAACTTCTCCATAGCTACAATGTTATGTGGTTCCTTCTCTTTTCCTTCTTCAAACTCTGGCTTCACGATCTTTCCTTTCATGATATCTAGCACTTTATTCTTGGCAAGGATGAGGTCAATCCTTGTTTTCCATGCTCTGAAGTTAGAGGCTCCATCTAACTTTCTCTCAGACTTCATAGAGTTAGTCATGGCTTGCTTGACTTGGTCAAACCCTAGATTTTGACCAGAAAATCAAATTTCATGTCTGGGCTTGTTGAGAGTATCAGGAGATGCGCTAGGCTAGGGTGCACTGATCTGTCTAGAGAGTAGGTCAATCTCTTCACTTAAGGTGCCTCAACGAGAGGATTAGGGTTTCTGCAATTGCTCCTGCTAGTAACCCTATCGACAGTGTCTTGAAAGTTGCTTCTGCTAGTAACCCTAGCGGCAGTTCCTTAGTGAACTCAATATCCTAGTGGCTATGTTTCCTTCTAGCGATTAGACTGAATGAAGGAGGTGTGGGCCCATAACCTGTTAGAATATAGAAGATTGTGTGTTCGTTTTACCATTGACGATACCGTCGTCACCCAATCATAGGCCGAAGCCACCCTCCGAGCACCTTAACCTTGACTGAGAATTACTCTGGAAGCAAACCCTAGGCTATATAGCCAAGCAAGGTGTAGCACATCTTCCTCCAAGGATAGCGCACCAACAATAGCTGATCAGATAGTCCAAACCCTAGCCAAGAGATAGTTCAAGCCAACACTGAAACTGCTAGCTGCAACAGCTGCACCTGCAGCTCTCCTCCACACATGCGCGCCAATCTGGGAACTGCAGTGTGCACCACTTGTTGTCTGCAATTCTAAGATGCTTTCAAATGAGAACTGGCGCCCTGTATTTATACTGGTTCTGCCAGATTTGCTGGGGCCGACTTCTCCTTCTGGATATGTGTTTGTTCAGTATATTTTTATAACTTCTAGCTGACTTCTTCTCTTGGAGGCTAATAACCTAATATAAATTATCGTCTTGAGCCAAAAAGACTTCTAGGGTTATTATCCAACTCATTAGGGTTTTCTCTTTCTTTCCGGAGTCTTCTATTCTCATTAGGTTCACACATGGAGGTAAATACCTCCCGCAACTACCATAATATTAACAGGGTGTGTGGTTCCTATATGAGACAGAGATAGAATGTAGAGATGGCCTCCTCCTTACAGAGAGTTGAGAATAACTCTAGATGATTATTTTGTGTAACGCAGTGAGAAAGGAGATCTACAGAGTTGGACGTGTTTGTGGCTGAGCACAAGGTGAACGTGTGAAATCCAAAAGTGTTGGGTCCATCGTCATGAGACAGAAATGAAGATGATGTATTAGCCTCCTCTTAGCAGAGAGTTGATGAGAAACTCCAGATGACTCTCCTATGTAATGCAGTGGGAAATAAGATCTATTGAGTGGACATGCCTGTGGACGAGCACAGGTGAACGTGATCCTAGTGGTTGAGCACTAGTGAAGACGTGGTTCTTCTATGTAATGCAGTGAGGCAGAGATATGGACATCCCTATGGATGTGCCCCTAGTGGCTTAGCACTAGTGGGTGTATGAGATCCCTTGCTATATTGTTCAAGAGTCAGACCTTCTTGTAACCCTAATTGTAATGTAAAGGGTACAGGTCGGCCCCACCTTAATGTAATTGATAATTAATGTAAAAGATAATTAATATGGTTAATATTAATTATATTATGAGATAGAGAGGTCGGCCCTGTTGTGCCAATAGACACTTATGTTGATAGGTCAAATCTAATATAAGTAAAGGTAAATTCCCCATTTAGGAATCATATCTTTTGTGTGAGTTTGGAAATTTCAACAAGTACATATTCTTGGGAAAAGTGTGCACCTCTCTTGGGCGCTAGTCTTCTAGGGTTTGTAAGCACCCTCTTGTGTGCTAGGTTTTCTAGGTGGTGAAGGTCTTTCTCTTGAAGAATATAGCAAAGGATTTGGTTGGGTTTTCTTCCCTTGTTGAGAAGGGTTTCCCATGATACTTCTTGTGTACTTGTGCATGGTGTTTCTTCTTGTGATCTTGGTTGTTGCAACATAATTGGTTATGGTTTAAGTAAAATGATAAAATGGAATGAACTTCATGCTTAAGCCTAGCTTGATGAAAAATCAACAACTCTCCCAATTATAATAGCTAGAGAACACACATGTATGGAGTTCAAATGGGATCCATACAACTCTCGGTCATATGGACGATCTTGTCTAAGGACCCCTAAGGTCCAAGCTAATGATCAATACCATAATCCACCCTCCATCCTCTTGCATTCAAGACCAATTGTTTCAATTTATAGTAACCGAGAGAAACCTGGAGCATTAATAATAAGGAAGAATATTAAGGGTGGAGATCAACCAATCCATAAAGATTAATGATAATCTCATCAATATATAAGGGAGAAGTAGTGGATAAGAATGACCTGTGAGTGTACATCATCATTACTTGAGAGATAGTCACCACCAAATAACTCCAAAAACTATCTCCATGTGCACATGTGCAATATTACAAAAGTCTAGTCAGTCTATGTTACATGTATAAGTTCCCCTCAAATGATGTTATAATGATCATCATTATGACACTAAGTATAAAATTACATCAAGCCACTAGACAACATTAAAACACATTCTAGCAAGAATAAAAACCTAAAATTTGTAGTCAAATTAAAAGGTGGAATAAATATTTTTTAGTTATGTACTAGATGCATAGATTATGTTGAAGTTTATATGTATACTTGAACACATAGTAAAATTATACATATCTTTCAAAAGGGTACATCCATTTGTATGTAATTGGACCACAAATTTTAGCTCTCATAATAGGTGTATAGTCAAGTGTAGTTATTATGACGATGAGGGTGATGATGATTCTTACCATCCACTAAGACCAATTTTGGTCTATTGGACCTTAATAAAATGATAAATAATTAATTGGTTTTCTTTAGCATTTTATTTCTATGCTCGAAAAGATTGGATAGAAGCTTTCCTAAATCTTCATAGTTTTGATGAGTGAACAAGTTAGGAAGGTCGATAGTATTACAAATATGATGAAATTGAGATCTAATGTGGGCATATGTAGGACACTCTAAGAAAGAGTGATTTCCATCCTCCACCTTCCTAGTACCACAAAGATGACAAATTGTTTCATCCCACAACGTTTTAGGAATTGTCCAACACATTGTTTCACTATGGAGCTCATGAGAGTTCATTCTTATTTTAGCAATGTTGATTTTCTTCTTTAATCTAGCTAGCTATAGCAAAAAGACAGTTTTTATCTTCTATATTGGGGTTAATGAGGGAGTTGGGTGGGGGGATATTTTTCGAGCAAGCACAATTATGTCTCCAGAACATCATATTGTAAGTTTTCAATTATGTTGGATCCACAATTTTTTTATAATTTTCTTATAGACAAAGCAAAGCTTGCAAATGGTCTTTCAAACTACCTTTGGTAGTACATGGCACACTGCTACTAGGAGGATTTCTTACATGAGAACATGGAATTCATGTGCTTTCATACTATCAAACTTAAAATCTTCCATAGATACATGTTTTGGGGGATTTGAATTATAATCATCATGTGTTATTAATGTGAAAAGGACATTGTGTAGGGGTTGCATGTCATCACAAGAAATTTTCCTTTCTCCTTAAACCCAAATGTTGCATGTCATCGTGAGAATTTTTTCCATCTTTGGACTTTCCTTTTATATCCAGATGGGTTCCAAAAATGCTTTCGCATACTTTTTTTCTACATGCATTACATCTAAAATGTGATGTATTGTGAGTTTTTGTCTCCAAACACATCAAATTGAATGAATATTAATATGGAAGAAAATTTAAACAATGGAATCAAATAAGACATGTAAACATAGTGAAAGCCTTCATTTAAGCATGTGGTGTCTAATAACTAGTCATGGTTGATGGATATACATACCTCCCAACATGCTAAATTGAATAGAGTTGACCTTTTCGTCCACATGACAATGTTTGAATTCACCTTTTTTCTTGTTTCTCTTTATTTTTTTAGTTTGACTCTTCCTCCAACTCTCTTCCTTTTCAGAGTTTATTCAATAATATCTAACACTTGTACTATTTTAGGTGCAAAGCAAGACTTGGGCTTCCCATTAAATGGTCTTTTTTTAGAGAGAAACTTATGGTTTATTGGAAGATGTCTTGTATACCATGTAAAACATTGAATGAAAAGTGACCTAAGACAACAAATGTAGAAAACTTTTCTCAATCAATATTTCATATTTTTAATAATCTAGACAATTTTGTCCTAGTGAAAGTTTTCCAGTTTTGCACCATTTTGGAAATAGCATTTTGTGCATAATTCATCTAAGAATAATTAAGTACAAAAAGTGATAAGTTAACATTTATAGATGCATGTATAAAATGACTAGAATATCATATCACCAAGTTTAAAGTTGTTAAGTGTTCATAATAAGAATTATTGTCAATGCCGATATAAAAAAAATTCTATCTCTCATCATTTTTTCTTCTATCAGTGGCAAAAGAGGGCCTCTAACCTTGATTTGCACAATCATTAGCAAAAAATGGTTAAGTTAAAAACTTCTTGGTGTTATAACTTTCAACTCCAAACCCATAATTAAGCATGAGTACATTCATTGAAAAGTTATTTTAGAGGAGAATAGAATAGAAGGTTCATGTTTTCAAAATGTGCTTATGATTACTCTAAAATATTAGCAGAACAAAGCCTCTTGGCTTGATTCAAAAAGACAATTGTCAATATGGATGACCCCTGAAGTATCTTAAACTTAGGGAAAGGGGTCTATGATTAAATATGAGCATACCAAATGTGGAAATAACCAAGGATGATTGCATATATTTCATAATGGTGCTTGCACTATGATGTGAAGGCGCTAGTGGTTGGGCCATTAAAGCATGGCGATGTAAGGCACTTGTTAACCAACAAGTTGAATGTTGGACCAAGGATGGCTAGAAGTACATAGAAATATGGAAGAACTATTGGATGAGAAAATATATTCGAGCTAATAGACTAATAGTAATGCTTGGTATCAAGATGGCTAAATGCCATGAATAAAGATAGATTTGGTCCCTTACAGATTTGACATTAGGGTCAAGCATAAAAAGAGAAGGGACCAAGGTTGTCAGTGCCCTTAGAAAGAATTCCTACAATGCATTAACTATGGTTAGCATATGTAATGTGGATTGTAGATAAGAGCTATGTGAGCTCTTTATCATTGTTGCTAGTTATTATATGTGGCAAAATAACAGTGTGAGGTATGTGGAATATGTAAGATACTAATTTATAGTGAATGACATCCTTATTCATAAAATAAGGGTGTAAGGTCTTAACCCCTCGAGTTAAAGAAAGGAAACTGAATAATGAAGGTTTCACAACATGATGGGCATCATGATTGCATAGAAAGGAGTCATCAAAAGATTGGTAAGGTAGAGGAAATCTACCAAGAAGAAAATAACATGCACTTCATGCATTAATGGGTGAACCATTTTAGTGGGAAAGATATGTGTATGCCTAGAAGAGATACAGTATATGAACTAGGAACTTATGCATAAAGAATGTGAAGCAAATGATGAACTTCAAATCACTTGGAAGCTACTAGTAGTGGAATGAAGCACTTTTTTGTGTGGAACTGTCTTGCTCGACATAGTTGAACTTTGTTAATAATTATCCAATGAAATGAAGAGAAAAAATCCATAATTGTATAAAGCTTGAA
The DNA here is from genome assembly GCA_009831015.1 of Picea engelmannii. NCBI lineage: Eukaryota > Viridiplantae > Streptophyta > Pinopsida > Pinales > Pinaceae > Picea > Picea engelmannii. The sequence continues at coordinate 898,241 of ML782808.1, forward strand.
GGTGGCTCGAGATCAGGGCAAGGATGCATAATTTTGGGGGTAGCTAGGATAGCTCGAGAGCTACAAACTTCTAGAATATTAGAGAACACCAAAAGTTGGGCATTGTTAGGAATGCAATTATGATATTGAGGGAGATTTTCTCACCAAAAACTCTATTTTGTTTGTAGAGTAGAGTTTTTTGCTTTCAAAAGTGGAAAACATTGTTTATGTGTATGAGCTAAGCATTGCTACTTGGGTGAGAAAATCACAATTAATGATCTATTGTGTGCTTGGCAGTAAGTCCATGGAGTAGATCGACTATGATGTGAAAATCCATCTTACACAGAAGAATTGAAAGGGAGAATTCCTTAACTCATCTTTTGCTATGTTGTTACATTTCTCTCGATTGAGAAAGTTGCTATGTGCAAAAAGTAAGGCATAGGATGTTGATAAATGCAAGAGAGAAAAATAGTTGAAATTTGCATGAACAAGTAAATGTATTGAGGGATAATATATACTAGAGAAAATATAGATATGCATGGATGTATGTGGTGTTGCATATTGGATAAATATGGTTTATTGCTACATAAGTAATAAGTGTAGTATGATGACTGATTATGGTTGTTTTTTATCGTGTAACTAGGAAAGAATAAGGACAAGAAGATGTTGTCAAGAAGTTCGTGAAGGGATTATGTAAGATTCCATGAGGCACCAATTGAACAAGTGACATTAGAGATGTTGATCGAAGCCATACATGTATGAATTGGTTCATGCCAATATTACATGTGTGCTTAAGGGAATCTAGGTAAGAATTCATTTAATTATGCTTGGTATCATAGTTGATTTATTGATGATATATGAATGCATATAATTGTTTAATACCCAAGTGGGGGTATGTTAAAGGTAAGAATCCTTGAACAAGTAAAAAACTATTGAAATATTGTAATGCATTCATATGGGAAAATGTTATGTTGATTGGATATGAGGTAATAACCAAGGTAAGTAAGGACTTATGCTCATGATTTGACAAAAGAATTCCCTATCAAACAACAATGTGTGACACCATGTTGTTGTTGGACTAGGGAAAGCCTATATCTTTTCATAGATATCCAATGGTCTCCCTACTTATATCGGTGTGCTAGACTATAACCTTCTCACCTACATTGGATGGGGAGGGTTACTCATAAGTTCCTTAGGGATTGTCAAGCAGAGAAAGGAAAATCCTTCCCTTGTGTTGTGTTTTGTTGAAGAGGAAGGTGTCCAGATGGTTAAATAAGCATTGGTTAGGCGGTTGGGTTACATGTCAAGGTGTTTTCTAATCCCTCAATCTTGTCATGGTGGATTACATGATTTAGAATTATGGTATTCTAAATTAATGCAAGGGTGCATTGAGTGAATTTAATATATGTCCAAAATTGTGGCTATGCATGCATGAATCTTGCACACATTTATGATTGCATTGTGTGAATTCATGATAGTGATAACATTTTAGATGCAATGAATCATATCAATCGTTGTAGTTAAAATGTTCACAGCTAAAAATTATTGGTGTGTCTTAATTTGGAAATTATCTCATATGTTATTGTGAATATGGCAATGAAAATATTATATGCATGAGTGATACTCATGTTTTTTTTATATATATAAATGAAATCCTTTCCAAAAAGGACAAGTTGTAGATATAGTTATATTGGATATGACCATGCGAGTAAGCCCATAATGAAGACTAGTGGCTACCATGACTCTCATACCTATGGAAATTGATGGATATTCCCAGTGAGGATAGATGAAGGTTGCTATAAGCTCGAAAGCAAGGGGAGGATGCTACTGCGATAACATTAGAACCCTAAGTTATGCCTTGATCACCTAGAGATAATAATTATTTTTTATTTCCAGTGGAACACCCTGGCATTAAAACTCTATAAGTGTATGCTCTTCTTCCATGTGAAATCCTTGGTAAATGATCGATTTCCAGAGGGACTATTTAGCAAAGAAGGGGATTCCTAAGCATGTAATGGTGAGTGGTTGCAAGGAAGGGACGAGTTGGATGAATATGTTGTTTTATATCCATGACATATGTTGGCTTGTATCAAGAGGCAATATATTTCAAGTCCATTAAATAACATAGGAAGTTGAACCTTGCATGTGGTAGCCTTGTGAAGCAATAAAATATTCATGCAAATAAGTATTGGGCTATAAATTGCACAATGTATGTTGTATTGTGAATATATGTGCTTCAGCTATGACTTTGAAATTCCTATGGATGGAATATTTATGGCACATAAATGGATATGATATGCATTTTTTCCTTTGATGATTGTTATAGGTATATGTTGAAATGATAAGGCCTTGGAAGCATCTCAAGGAATTCAAAGGAATTGTTGAGCATTGTTGTCCAAGATAGCCAACAAATACATGTTTGAAATGGAGAGGATAGCATTGTGGATGCAAGTAAAGAATGAATACTTGGTCTCATTGTTGGAAAGAAAGGTTCACTAAGGATGATGCTATTCCAAGGGAGATGGGAATGCAATACCTTGGTTTTAACCCTTGGAATATAATATGTTAAATCATGTATTATTAAAATGATGAGGTTATGCAATGGGATTTAAGCCACGTGGGTTGAGTTAAATGAGCCCATGTGAAAATAATGTAAATTCATTGTAAATATTCCTATTGTAGAGCTCAAGGCAAAGACTTGACTAACAAATATGTATGAGTTCTCGCGACGGGCTAGGATTGTGGTGTGGTTGTTATGTTTCTATGGCATGCTTATGTTTATGTAAAAGCATGAACAAATGAAAATGTATTTAATAATATCTGACAAAGAGGTTTCTTTAGAAATCAATAAGGGGCCTATGATACCAAAAGAGGGGACGAGGAAAGGGGGTCGATAGGTGATTTTACCTTGTCATTGTCCTTTGGAAGTACTACCCTTTTCCCCATGATTTCTTACAAGTTGTCCCATAAATATTTGAATTGTATGAGTGTGGCACATGCAAATTCCATATCCTTGGGAAGAGAGTAGGTCTCATGCAAGAAAAGGCCACTCAATGTCTTTTTCATCATTATTGTTTTCTCCATTAGTGAGCATGGTGAGAAGGCATGGTCCCATATAATTTTTCCTCTCCCATGTTATGTGAATGTTTCCCCTAAATTTTATGGATACCATCGCTACAAAATGGAAAGATAATCCTAGGTACTTGTGGTTGGTAAGAGCCCATAGAATTTGAGGAAACTTGTTGTTGAAAATGTGAGAGAAAATGGGATGGTTTGAGAGAGAAACCATGGTTGGAATGTCCACAATATATTAAGAAAATACCTTCATGTGTAAAACATTGTTATTGTTTCTTTTTTATTGTTTTAAGGCTTGTTGTTTTCTAGTCGAAGTGATTCCTAGAATGAAACCAACAGTTGGACTCTCTTTGAATGCACTAAAGAGCACTGGAAGGGAATAAGATTCACATGGGACTATAGAGTAGAGAAAGGAAATATCTTCCTTATGTTTTGTATGACAACATAAGAGAAAGCCGAGGTTATTTGATGGCTGGAGGAGGGTTTGGAGAGCTCTATAGAGAGAGGATGAGATTTTTCAAGAGACTAATGAGTTGGTCTAGGTGATATAAGATCCCTACAAGAGATTTTGTCACCTTGGTAGTTTCATGGAATGGCTTAGGAGTGAATTCCATAGTTGATTCCTATGATTGGCTAGAAAATTAGTCATTGGCAACTAGTTTGGTGGACATGGATTTAATTAAAACTAAGTGTTCATAGTTATTTCTTTGCATAATGAGATTTTTTTTGTTAATGCCTTTAATTAAATGGTTGATGAATGAATTTGGAATATTTTATGTTATTTTCAGTGCTATTTTATATTTGCATATAAATTATATAATATATTGTTGTTGGAGGTCAAAGTTAGCTTCATGGATGGTTGATGAAAGAAAATGAATCTTGTTTGTAGTGTCAAATGTCCAAGGAAGTCATCTAGAGACACTACACTTTAGTTCATCTACCAATGGATCCAAAAAACATCTATCTCATTACCTAGTTGCTTGGGACTAGGTATTAACAATGTCAACATACAAAAATTCCTTCTCATGCACAACCATGGTGGAAGGTTGTATGTGACTAACAATCCATACCAAACACTATATGTGTTACTCAACTCTACAAAGGGATTAAATCCAACCACTTCCCTTGCAAGTCACACATTATGGGGATATTTACCAAATTCGTATCATTTAGCATCTACAATTTTCCATGTCGAGTAATCAATGGGGTGATGCATTATACCATAAACACTTGCATTCTCTTGATGCCACCTCATTTTATATGAGTTGTATGTAGACTTATCACAAAAAAGACTTTGAATAATAATTTTACATTACAATATTTAAGAATAATGTAGTCAATTGGGGTTAGCTCAAGTGTTTGGGAGGAATGATTGTTATCCTCCCCACCTAGGTTCAATTCCCGCAAGTGACATGTTGAGCTATTAACGAGTATATTATCGTAAGGGCTTCAAGCCCTATTGTTGATCGACATTGTACCCTAAAGATTATATGGTTTACCCTGGGTACCATCCTCAAAATGAGGGGAAGTACTTGGTAGTTTTCCCCAGGATTTCTAACTTCAAAAAAAAATTAAGAAGAATGTAAAAGATTATCTAATAGTAGGTTGAGAGTACATGACAATGGAAATTTGAATGGAATTAAATGGTTTAAAGATAGGCTGATAGTACATGAAAATGGAAGTTCAAATGGAATTAAAGCAATTTAATTCATACCTATACATTTTGTTTAAAAATGGTGCTATGGGGAAATACCTCAATACTTTTGTTGGGATAGCTTTACGCACATTTCCGGAATGAACATCAACTTTCCATCTAGATTTACCATATTTTGGGAATTCATCTTTACTTTCATATTTTCTTGATACAAAATGCAATCATTTTGGCATGAATGTATTGTATCATAGTCCAAACCCAATCATTTAATCAACCTTTTTGCAGCATAAGCAAATTTTGGAAGTGTATTTTCTTTAGGAATCATTTCTCTCTACAACTTAAAAAATTGGCTAAAACTTGTGTCAAATTATCCATATTTCACTTTAATGTTGTATAACTTTACACATGTTGATATCTTAGTGAAATTAGAGTAATCTAGGTATAGTCTCTTGACATCTTTAATTGATAATGCTTGGTCATTTTCACAATTCTCATTGGGATTTTTGTTATAACATGGATAAGTGTCATTCATCGTTTGAACCATATGATAATCGACCATGAGTGCATCATCATAATTATCATTATCAATAAATTAAATATCATTTGTAAGCAATGTTGCAAGCTCATCAACATGATTATTATGTTGAAGTTTGACAACATGTTCATCACCCTATCATTGGGACATCACAAACTACAATTTAAAAAATAATAACAATAAAAACAACAATATTACCCATATAGAACAGTTTTAAATAGTGACATGACATCCCCTGTTAAGAACCAAATATCAAAATAGCATAAAAACCTCAGAATAAGTACTCAATGCCTTGAAAAAGAGAGAAATTCGGATAATAATCCTCTTCGAGGGGGAAACCTCCTTATACATCATATGAATTCACAATTACAATATGATTCCAAATGAAAAGATATCCTTGGTATATATAAGAGACTAGGAGGTACAATTACAAATAATGGACCCAATATGACATAAATAAAATAACAATACTAATGTAATATGCCCCAATTAAGGGGTAATGTGCCACGAATTAGGGCTTAGCGTGCCCCTCCCCTTCATACAAGTGTTGTCCTCAACACTTGAGTAGTTATGGATGCTTCTATATAAAAGACTCATCTTCCCGTGTGGAATCTTTAACATGTAGTTTCTTCCACTTAATGAGATACTCTGAAATTGATATATTCCTCAACTGGAAAATTCTTTTGTAGTGATAGCTTCAGGCTCCAATATGATTTTTCCTTCCTCATAAAGTTTTAGAAATATAGTTTGAGCTGGGATCTTTTCACCTATAACCTTATTTAAGCATGAAACATGGAAAACATGGTGTACTCGTGAAGATGCAGGCAGCTCCAAGTTGTATTCCATAGTACCAATATTTTGCAACACCTTATAAGGGCCATAATACTTCGGTGATAATTTATTATCCTTCTTAGCTTGCTTGAGGGACATTTTTTTGTATGGTTGTAGTATTAAAAATACCCCATCCCCTACTTCAAAACTTCTTTCACTATGATGTTGATATGCTTGTTGGTTCATGCAAGTTTGTGCCATGGTCAGGTTGTCCTTTAAGAGTTAGAGAACTTGTTGTTGATGCTCGATGTGATCTTCCACTGCTTGAAACTTAGATTTTTCTTTTAGAGAAGAAGTGATGGATGGTGGGTGATATCCATAAAGCGCCATAAATGGTGTCATTTTTGTTGCAGTATGAAACAAAGTTTTATACCACCAGTATTCCAAGGGTAACCACTTGAACCATTGTGTTTGTTTATTATAGACAAAGCAATGAAGGTATCCTTTCAGACAATTCTTCACTATCTCAATTTTTCCATCAGACTGAGGATGATAAGATGATCTATGAACCAATTGAGTACCCAAAAAAGAAAATAAATATGTCCAAAAATGTCCAGTGAAGATGGGATCTCTATCACTTACAATAATCTTTGGGCTTCCATGTAGCTTTTTAACTGTCTCCATGAATGCAATAGCAACTATAATGGATTTGAAAGGATGAGAGAGTGCACAAAAGTGTGTGTACTTGGTAATTCTATCAACAATCACCATGATTACATGTTTTCCTTCAAACTTTGGTAACCCTATGATGAAATCCATGGAAACCTCTTCCCAGCGATGAGTTGGAATGGCTAATGGTTGTAAAATACCTGGGGTCTTAACTATTTCCATCTTATTTTGTTGGAAAACCAAACATTCTACCACAAACCTTTGAACATCAGTTTTAAGGCCATCCCAAAAAAATTCCCTCTTGACCCTGTGATAGATTTTCAAAAATCTTGAGTGCCCTCCTACAAGAGAGGTGTGCAATTCCAAAAGTACCTTTTGTTTGAGTTGGGAGTTCTTACATAAATAAAAGATATCTTTGTACCATAGTGAATCATTTTTCCATGTAAATGTATCGGATGCACTAGAATATTGTTGCAACCTTTGAATGATATTCCACACTTCTTCGTCATTCTTACATTCATCACTTGCTTATGTTATCCAATTAGGTTAGATGATAGAGATAGCACAGAGAAATGCCTCAACATCTTCATCCTTTCTTGAGAGTGCATCTTCCACAACATTTTGCTTCCCCTTTTTGTAGATGATTTCAAATTCGTAACCAACATCTTACTCACCCATTTTTGTTGCTCTTCGGAAGATAGTCTTTGTTCCAAGAAGTATTTAAGACTGTCATTATTTGTTTTGGCCTTGAAGTGCCTACCTATTAGGTAAGGGTGCCATTGCGTCAAGGCATGTAGTATTATCATCATTTCCTTCTTATAAATGGGTTTGTGTAAGTCATTTTCCTTGAGTGGTCGACTTTCAAAAACAAGGTGTTTTCCTTCTCGCATTAGAACAGCACCAATGTAATTTTCCAAGGCATCACATTCCACAATAAAGGTTTTTGTGAAGTCTGGTGTCGAAATATCTTCAAATACTTTGAAATGCTTATCAATGATCCCTTGGAGATCTAGGGGAATATATGGCTTAGATTTTTGAACATCTAGTGAGCATAGTTGTACAATTACACCCTGATGCCCCTTTTTCAATAATTTTTCCATGCCATTAGAGCTTACCACCTTACTGGGTTTCCCTGTGATACCCTTCAACTCAAATTCCTTTCCTTCCAATGAAAATTTCATGAAAAATTCTTGAAAATTAAAAACCATGATTCCCAATGATTGTAACCATTGGACCCCTAGTATGACATCAATACCACCCATGGGTATAGAAATCATTGGACTATTCATTACATATTACCCCATAGTAAGATTGATCTTATGGCATTTTCCTGAGAAATTGACAGTTCCTCCATTTGCAATCATTAATTGAAACTCTAGCACTGGATATATAAATCAATTGAGAGCTTTGGMTAATTTGCAGTGAATGAAATTATGAGTACTACCAGAATCAATTAGCATTATTACCTTTTTMTTTTTGATATATCCTTCAATCTTGAGGGTTTGAGGAGTGTTAATTCCATTCAATGCATGACATGATATGGAGGGAGTCATCTCTTCAAAAGAAATCTCTTCTACATCTTCATCTTAATATGGTTTTTGTTCTTGTTCTTTTTCTCCTTCCTCTTCACAATCTATGTAGAATAATTTCTTCTAACCACACTTATATCCCTTATTGTACTTGTTGTCACAATTAAATCATAAACCTTTTTCTTTTCTTTCCTCCAATTGTTGAGGTGTTAACCTTGTAGGTTGGGGTTGTTTAGAAGAAGGAACATTATTATCTCGATAGATGTTAGGGATGGTCCTTCCAGTAGCCATAGCCATAGCCAGATTTTTACTTTCAACATTTCTCACCACCCTGAACGCATTCTCCAATGATTTGGGTTCCCAAAGGAGAACCCCATGTTGAATGTTATCCTTTAAAGTTCCTATGAAGACATGAATCAGGTTCTCATATGGAATATATGTTACATTTATATTCAATCTTTGGAAGTTCTCAATGTGCTCCGCAACTGAACCCTTTTGCTTGAGATTTATCAATTGGTTGAAGAAGGTATTGCTCCTTGTATCTTCATAGTGTGCTATCATTTATTCCATGAAAATTATCCAAGTGACAAGTGATTTGCGAGAAAAAAATCCATCGATACCAGACAAACTTATTAGGTTATAAATATAAGGACAAAATTCGTACCTTTTGTGTTTTAGGTACATCATGTATATCAAAGAAGTGATCTATCTTGAGTGTCCATGTGATTAGATCCTTGCCATCAAACTTTCTCATATCGATCTTAGGACAGTGGTTGGTCTTCAACCCAAAGCTGGAGTTTCTCCAATCTTGATTCATCTTCCTTGTGTCCTCATCATGAATTTCATGGGATACATTGTCACTTTCAAGTGGCCTCTCTATTAACAACTTTTTCAACCCTTCCATGATCTCCTCTTTTAAGCCATCCATATTAGTATCCATCATCGCTTTCAGCTTAGCTTTAGTTGAATCCATCATCCTTTGTAGTTCATCTTTTGTTACTGCCTTCTTTTGTAAATCATCTATGTCCTTGCACATTTATTCACCTTCATCAATAGTCTAAGTAGGAATTTCTGAGGGATTATTTGGTGAATAAGTTCCCTTTTTTGGTGGCATGTTGGCCAAGTATCACTGCAAGGTAAGAATTCCTAATGGTCTTAGGCAGAGGTCCTCACAGAAAAGGGAGTGTTAGGTGCTATAGCTCTCTGATATATGTGTGGGGTCCAACAATAGTACTCGGACCAATATCTTAGGGAACTAAGTAAGGAGGCTTGACCATGCCCTTAGTCATACTATCTGACTACCAAGGTACTAGAGAGTGATCTCCCTGAGTGTTTTTCTCGGTGTACTATAGAAACAAGACAGCCAAATGGTTTACTCGATTGGTCTCAGGATTCTAGGGTGTCTCTCAATATACGCTAGGTACGTGGGAGCTCAAATCCATAGTAATGTTGTCTAATGTGCAACCATTCGAAAGGGGCCTTCTGATATACTCTAGGTACGTGGAAGAACCACATAGTCTCTGGGTTGTAGCGCTGACAATTAATGACATCTCCTACGTTTAAATACGTTAGAATATGTTTGTACCTAAAAACCCTAATATTCTCCCAAATTTATTTGATACTCCTTTTATCCCACTTTATTCCACTTTTTGAATCACCCCAATTGGATCTTCTAGTCAAAAGATATGCAAATTTCCAAACAAACAAAAAAACGCACCTTTTAAAACCCTGATTTGGAGACTGTTCGGCTAGCTGACCTTTCTTATGTTCTAGCTATAACACCCTTGTTTCCCCCAAATTGTAATTAATCATTATTTAGGATTACCATGTTGTGGCATGGGAACAGTGTAAATGTATTATTGTTTAATTGCCAAATAACTGACTGTGGGGGTGAAGCCTTGAAAGTAGTAGCCATTATATCACTAGAGGAAAGAATGGGAAAACTATAGAGAGGGTTCATTTTGACAAATGAACCAAAAATTTCCCTTTGATGAGGATAATAAACCTCCTCTGGTTCCCAAGGAGGAATCAGTTAATGAAGAAAAGACCAGTGGTTGAACCATCAACCACCCCATGAATGGAAGCATGGTATAGTTGAAGAATGTTAGCCCGAAATACCACAGGGTCCTGCAAACCCAGAATGACCTGAGTTTCCTTCTAACGGAAGGAACAAGACAGGTGGAGAACCTTCCTAAAGGGGAGCGAAGACAGACAAAAGAGGACACATGGGAAGAGAAGAGTGGGGGAATGCGCGAATCTTGCAAGGAGAGAACGAGTCGAAGTCCATGAGCTTGATGCTGAGGAAGCATCTGATAAACCTCGTCGAGGCCGTGACAGAGAGAGAAATCTCTGAGAGTATGAAAAGAACGGGACCTGAGCAGAAGGCCGCGAGCTTGACGTTGAGGAAGCACATGATAAACCTTGCGGAATATGTGAAAGAGAAGGGATCTGTGAGAATTGGCATAAATTCCCTAGTGATATCATGGCTTGGCATGGGGGTGTCCAGAGCATTAAGAATTAATGCCTCTAGGCTAATGGTTGGGTGGAAAGGAAAACACCCACAGTCAATTAGTTGGCTGCATCCTGTAATAGATAAGTATTCTCATATCCTGTGTAATTGAACTTTAACTGTAGATTAAAGTTGGATATCCTATGAATGTTTCAGGGATGTGCATGTTTTCTTAATGGTTATACAGTATCCCTTTAATTCTACCTGATTGTGTATTTAAGAAAGTAAGGAATTATCTAGCTTGTACATGTAAATGCTTGAGCCCTATGGTGGCTCAAGTTAAAATAAATGAATTGTGAGTTCGTCGACCTTGGGCATAGTTTCACGTGTGCATGTCAAGACTCCCAGTCATTCTGAGTCTCCTGGAGGAAAGAGTTTGTTAATCTCGGGAGAGGTAGTGCATGTATGCACCGAGTCTCTGCGAGGCAGGCAGAGACCGAGAGCCTCTTGAGTTCTAGAGTTGATGAATGAGCACAAGGGGTGTGCAAAATAATTCCTCTAAGTGTTAACTTCAGGAGAAATAGCGCAAAGTGCCTAAGTGTTTTAGAGCTGACGAAGCTCGAGAAGGATAGCGAGATTCAAGTCTCGAAAGGGAAGATCCTTTCGTTTGGAAGATGAATGGATGAGATTAGTTCAGGAGGAGCCGAATATCTTCACGATTGTCGGATCTGGAGAAGGAATGTGGATGTTAATCCTTCGAGCCCTTCGAACTTCGCAGGTTCGACAAATTGGGCATATTCGTCGTACAAGAGGTGAATCCCCCGAAGTCCTGAAGTTAATCTGAGTCGTAGATATGAGGATTCCTGGGAACTATCTCGACCATCAGATCTACGATGTAGTCAGCCTGAAGTTGACCACTTAGGGAGGAAAGGGGTGTTGTAACGTCAAAACCCCCGAAGGTCGTAGTTGTGAAATAATGTGGACTGTGGATCTATGGAATCTTCGGGACCCTTCTTGACCATTCGATCATGGGGACGCATGTATCATGTCGATAGCACGTGGGGGTCCATGTGTCGAGTGAAGGCGTTTCCAGGTATGGCGACCTCATGGAAAGGTAAGGGGATGTTGGTGACCTGAGGCATGTGCCACGTATTCTTATCGGAGTGTTTTGGGATGACAGTTGTCCCGCTAGGAATGGACTAACAACGGGACCCAAGGGACCCTCAAGCGGAAGTTATGAGTCATATATCTCTGGGTTTACGTGGATACCCTCAGACTTTCAGATCTAGGCTATGGTCAGCTTGACGTTGACCAACTCTAGGAGAAAAGAGGAGCTTCCATCGCAAAACTCCCGAAGAGCCAGGAGCCGAAGAAGATCGGAGTCGTCTGTCAATAGAGGATAGGTGTCAACAGATCCTTTGTTTCGGAGGATAACCACTTCGGAGAAAGTGGGGTCGCATGGATAGAGAACTCCTGAAGGTCGAAGCGCCGAATTCAATCGTGACCATTGATGGTGGAGGACGCGTGTCAAGAGATATAACACTCTGGAAGGATTTCACTTTGGAGGTTTGCATTTGTGTGTACTTTGGAATTCGTCGAAGCGTGGATTTCTAAAGTAAATCAGAACCGTTGATGTTCTATGGACGTGTGGTGTAAGATCACGCAGTACAGAGACTTTGCACTCCAGAAGACTCGAGGGGAGGTGGTTTAGAATTTTTCGAAGCCCGGAGCCCCGAAGTAATTGTGGGTCGTTGATCTTGAAAGAGAATGGGGACCGATGATCCTCATAGCATAATCGAAGTTTGTCGAATCGACAGTTCGGGAGATTTGTGGTGTCATAAGTTGAAAACGTTCGGAGCCCGAAGATCCGAAGCACCAAAATGGGCACATGTTGTCTTGGCGTCAAGTCATAGGCCATGGTCATATGCGATTGTAGACGAAGGGAAGGGGCTAGTCCTGGAATTCAAATATGGAGGTCGAACGTCGAATTCCTCGCTAGCCTGTGAGTTAGTCAAGGACCAAGCCCAGTCATTGGATTGGTTGGAGGATGGATCTCCTCCATAGATTTAGGAACGTTGGAAGCTCCGGGATGTCAGAGAACTCGAGATGAATCATATTGAGTCAGATCCACATGGAAGCCACGTCGCCCCAACCAATGAACACCCAAGGAACTTGGGAGAGGTATATATGCTAGTTCTGGGCTCAGTTTTGAGCATGGAGACCGTGGTTGGAAAGTTCTAGATGAGCAAAATGTGATAGAGACCCCGAATGGAGGATTTGAGATAGTTAAGGAAAATGAAATTATGATGCCCCACCCCTTAAAAGAGCACTTAAGGGTCGGTTGTGTTACAAATTGGTATCAGAGCACGGCAACAACACTTGGCCTGCTTAGGCTCATGCACGAGTTGTATGAAAATATTTCTGGAGAACTTGAAGGGGTAACACCCTATCTTACCACATTCCTAAGAGGCTTAGAAAATCTCTACTGAAGAGAGGAATGAGATACTGTTGATAGATGTTTTGGAAATTGGCACTGTGTGTTGCAAATGTTCCCAAATAAAGAAGTTGACTTCGCTATGCAATTGTACGTGTTGTTGTATAGTCACAAGATTTGGTTACTAAGGCTAAGATGAGCCTGTGGAGAATATTACTGTCAAACATAAATCATCTACATAAGTTCCTTGAATAGAAGGAGGAAGATTTAAAATACAGTTGGGATATTACCCAATGATATTCAATCATTCTAGTCTGTGACAAAGGGAGCCTAGCATTTCTTGGGAAATGATAGCCAATCCTACAGGAATTGGATTATGTCGAAGAACACTAATATTTAAACTAAAATAGCAATGTGAATGGATGAAGAGGATATGTAGCAGTAATGATTATTGCTTTAATGAAGGGTTAAACCTAGTATAGGTGTATAACCCCTCATGATCAGAGGAATGAGTCTGGTGACAGTTTCCTAAAAAGGGAGAGCATGCACAACTCTCGGGTTTCAAGTGGACTGAGAAACGAATTTTGTTTCTGGGTACAGGAATTGTTGGACAGGGTTTTTCTAATCAAGCTAACAAACAGAGCTGTAGAATTATAGAGAGATTGAGTGAGAAATCATAACAGCCTCCCTTGCTTGGTGGATAGGAAACTAATCTGTCAGAGTTCTTGTGGGAGGAGGAGAATGGCCTTCGTCCCTGACTGTGTTGAACAGAAGGAAGAATTCTAGATGTGATGGTCAAGACCGATCTTGACCTAAAGATACTCTGTATTTATGAACTAGGATACTTAGTAAGTAGTCCAAATGGTATTAGACATTATTGTTAAAATTAAGATAAAATGGTTGACTAAATGTTGATCTTGGATGTGGTAAAGGAAGTGTTGGGGCAGTTCTAGAATCCCAATGGCTCAGATTGACATCCAGTGGTGGATGGTAGCCATATAGATATAATTGGAAGCTAGTTTAGTTGATTTTGTTACCTTGGGCATGGTTATAATTTCCCAGATCATATTTATAAGTTGGGTAATGTTCCAGGGAGGTTGGGGCAAGAGTGTCTTCTTGCTAGATGTTATCGTATAAAAAAGGAACATAGTTATGACTATGTCTGATTCAAATTCCATGTGGATGTCGTGTGAATGACTGCAAGCTCTCAACTGAGAGGGAAACTCAGTGTTGAGTGTTTTTATGAGGTTTGTCATAAGGATGGCAGCAATATCCTTGGAGGAGGATCTGGAAGTTTGAGATGCCCATGTGCATGCATGACATGGAAAGGGTGCAAGAAATGAGCTTGCATGATGAATGTTTGGTTAGGTTTGTGTGCGTTTATGCTTGAGTGCATGGATTTAATGCATTGTGAATCTTCTTGATATGAAGCATGATAGTAATACCAGTTAGGTATGAATGATATTAAATGAGAAAGTGATGCACATGTATGATGTAAGGATATATGTATACTAAAGGCACAATATGGCTGCCTTGATGAGTGATATGTAAGGCAAGAATTGCATTTTCCAAGATTAAGTTGAAACCATGGATGCATGGTTGACTCCATTTTTAAAGAGTCATGAAAGTTTTGTTTTGAATGATAGCTTAAGGGGGAATGTGCTCCATTCCCTCAAGAAATATGAGTATCAATAAATGAAAGAGTAAATGAGCAAGGATGGTCTATTGTCAGGATAAGAGGCAAATGATTATACCTTGAGGATCACATGAGAATGATTTTGAACGATCATGAGTTGACTAATTTTAGAATAGAGATGTATGTGGGTTGTGAAATATACCCATGGCAGCTACACACAAACTGTTGATTATGCATATGGTTAAGTACATCATGGATGTAAGTTAACAAAACCAAAATATGTATGGATACATAATTTGGGTGCATGACAAAGATGTATGTTTATATCCCTATGGAATATTTGGTAAGCAGCTAAAGCTAAATCAAGTTTGAGGCCATCACAAATAGTGATGGACATGCAATAAAGAAGTTGCATGCTGATGGAGTTCCCCGTGAGAGAACTGTGTGAAAACTCTATCGAAAGGATAGAATTCCAACCTTAATAACTGTTGAGAACTAAGTAGTGAGCTACAAGCTTATATATATAAATATAAGAATCTTGGATTACATTTTGAAAGCATCATGTAATGAATAGAACACTAATGAATGAAAAATGAGTACGTTTGATTGAATAGGATTGGTTGAAGCCATGTTAAGAAAAGGTAGTTGTATGCCTCAGATACCCAAGTAGAGTATGATTCAAGAAGAAAAACCCTGATCGAATCAGGATACTCAAGAACCTGATAGAGGATATGAATGAAAGCTACTCATTGGAGGGAAGACCGATCACAGTCATCAAATCGACTTCACTATCCACTAGAGTTAATGGATCAAACACTAGTCGTTCGATTAGATTGACGACCGGGGATCATTGCGGAGCACGAAGGAAAAATTTATGGACGTGCTAGTTCACGACCCGCAATCAACCTACACCGTTGATCTCGTCGAGGTGGAGAATCAACGACCACGATTAAAAGAGTCGGGCGAGCACTTTTCAGATTGCGGATATTGAACTCTTCAATAGAGAGCAAGCATATTG
Organism: Picea engelmannii; assembly: GCA_009831015.1. Classification (NCBI taxonomy): domain Eukaryota; kingdom Viridiplantae; phylum Streptophyta; class Pinopsida; order Pinales; family Pinaceae; genus Picea; species Picea engelmannii. Next base: position 913,990 of record ML782808.1, read on the forward strand.
GGATTCCACAATCGTTGTGAAGTGTCGATCTGTGAACGATCGGTGGGCGAACCTGCAAGGAATCCATGCGTTAATGTCGCTTAAAACTCGTATTGTGATTGGGTTCTATTGTTGAATTTAGCACATTGAAGCTTTGTATCAATCTAAATTCTCAGTCAAATACTTATGTGTTGGAATTATTATTATCTGGAAATTGTGTGGTTTAAATCGATCGATGGCTAAGATCGATGGCCCGCAATCATTGCGGAGTTTGCATATGCACACGGGTTAACGTAGAGACATGTACCCGTAATTTAAATTCAATATAATGTTGTTTTGAGTTTTGGATCCGATCGTAGATCGGACGACCCGTATTCATTACGGGGATCAGAAGGAGAATTAAACCATGAGCTAGTTGAGGTTTCGTAATCCCTTGCAATCATTATATCTAGGGGAAGACGGATCTACACTGTAGATTTTGAGGATCTACACCATCGATTTGCAAGCAAGGGGTTTAGCCAGGATCATAGCGCTTGGACACGGGAGCTGAAAGGATAGCACTAAAATGAATAGAGCTGAGGTCACAGCTCTCGGTCACATGGAGAGAAAATGGACTTCCTCTGGACCAGTCATGAAAGATAGAGTTTAACACTCTGCGTTAGACTATGGTCGCGAGGACTGGTTCTATGGGAATGAAGGTGCTCATAGTTAGCACATTGTATGGAATTGCTTCGAGGAAATGCATGTTTGCATAAAGGACAGAGAATGGATTTTCAATTGAGGAAGGAGGACCTTCCAATATTTCTACTTACATTGTATAGGTGTTAGAGAAAATCAAATTTGGGTGGCCATGAGTGTTGGCACACTGGTTACTAATGAAGGAAGAAGGCTTGGGTGCATTCAAGAGAAACAATTAGTTTCATGTGCGATGATTTGGAATCGTGATTTGGAATCATGAAGCATAGTCTTGTTGTAAGAGTGAACGAGGAGGAATAATCCATATGGTGAAGAGGTTGGTTCAACTCCAACACACCATAGTAGGGTGCTTGTCACCAAGTGTGGCAGCTTGAAGATCAATGCGAGAGTGTATTGGGCATGAATGTTGCCATGACCATTGGCACATTGGTTAAAGTCATTTAATATTTGAATTGAACTTGGAGAATTTACTATGTTGACATGATGCTTACATAATAATAATAATATTTCCTTTTTGCTTTATATACCATGAATATATGAAAATGATTTGGATTGTTAGTATGCATCGTATGAAAATATAGTGTGCATGAAAACTAAGAATTTGTTTGGTTGAGGAAAGTTGACTTGCAAGAAGAAAGAGTTATGGATATGGCAATGATGGAAGCCCATAAGGAAGATCAATTGCCTATTGAGCTAAATTGCTATGGGGAGGAAATTCCCATGCTTGTGAATCTAGTTTTGTGCGGAACGGGTCTGAAAATAAATGAAGAAATTGGAAAAATCTGTGGGTGACAGATTTGCAATAAAATTCTGAAATTTAGAATTGTGATGATGTCTCATGAATTTTTTATAACTGTGATACAGGTGAGAAGAAAATATTTGTCCAGAAAGGACAGATGAAGGCTATCCAGCTAAAAAGCACAAAGGAGGCCATTGTTGAGCCATGAGAACCCCGTGGTAAGCCATGATCGCCTAGAATATGTTGTGTTGAGGTAACACAAGTTGGAGGGACGCCTCGGTAGATCAATTCTAAGGGACGCCTCGACTGTAAGGCTCGATAAAGTCTCGGGGATTATTCCTATGTGAGAAAACCTTGGCAAGGCAAGATGGATCACCCAAGGAACTGTATAGCAGAGAAGGGGATTCTTGAGCTTGGGCCTGTAGGGTGAGTGACCACAATGAAAAGGAGACTCTGATAGTTCTTGTAAACTATTGATTGGGATCATGCACACAATGGGTATGTCAAGGAAAAACAGTGAGCTTGGATAACAAGATAGTCATGTGGATATAGATCCACAAACTGTGCAGATAAGTATGTGCTAGATTATGAAATTTTCTTTGAAATTTTATGCAATAGTAAAATGTTTTCGCATGAGACTGTGATTAATGTCCTTGTTGTCCAAGAATTATTGAAGGAAGGTGAAGAATATTAAGAGTCCGAAAAAGGACCTGACCAAGGACGAAGTTCAAGACTTCTAAAGTGGTTGAATGAGAAAGGCATGACAGGTGTTTCTGAGAAAGAACATTGAGGACAATGTTCCTTTTAAGGGGGAGGGAATTGTAACACCCTTGTTTCCCCCAACTTGTAATTAATAATTAATTAGTATTACCATGTTGTGGCATGGGAACAGTGTAAATGCATTATTGTTTAATTGCCAATTAACTGACTGTGGGGGTGAAGCCTTGGAAGCACTAGCCATGATATCATTAGAGGAAAGAATAGGAAAACTATAGAGAGGGTTCATTATGACAAATGACCCCAAATTTTCCCTTTGATGAGGATAATAAACCTCCTCTGGTTCCCAAGGAGGAATTAGTTAATGAAGAAAAGACCAGTGGTTGAACCATCAACCACCCCATGAATGGAAGCTAGGAATGGCCTAACAACGAGACCCAAGGGACCCTCGAGTGGAAGTTACAAGTCGTAGATCTTTGGGGTTATGTGGATATCCTCGGACTGTCAAATCTAGACTATGGTCAGCCCGACGTTAACTGACTCTGAGAGAAAAGAGGAGCTTGCGTTGTGAAAATCCCAAAGATCTAGGAATCGAAGCAGATCAGAGTCGTCTGTCAACAGAGGACAGGTGTCAGCAGATCCTTCGTTTCAGAGGATAACCACTTCAGAGAAAGTGGGGTCGCGTGGATGGAGAACTCCCAAAGGTCGAAGCGTCGAATTCAATCATGACCGTTGATAGTGGAGGACGTATGTCAGGAGATCTGACACTCCAGAAAGATTGCACTTCGGAGGTTTGTGTTTGTGTTTACTTTGGAATTCGTCGAAGCGCAAAGTTCTAAAGTAAATCAGAACTGTTGATGTTCTATGGATGCATGGCGTAAGATCGTGCAGTCTAGAGACTTGGCACTCTAGAAGACTCGAGGGGAGGTGTTTTGGAATTCGTCGAAGCCCAGAGTCCCAAAGTAATCATGGGTCGTTGATATTGAAAGAGAACGGAGACTGTTTATCCCCGTAGCATACCTGAAGTTTTTCAAATCGGCGATTCAGGAGATTTGTGGTGTCATAAGTCGAAAACCTCCAGAGCTCGAAGCTCCGAAGCACCAAAATGGACGCATGTTGTCTTGGCGTCAAGTCATAGGCCACGTTCATATGCGATTGTAGAAGAAGGGAAGGGGATAGTCCTGGAATTCAAATCTGAAGGTCAAACATTGAATTCCCCGCTAGCCTGTGAGTTATCCAGGGACCAAGCCCAGTCATTGGATTGGTTGGAGGATGGATATCCTCCATAGATTTAGGAATGTTGGAAGCTCTGGCATGTCGGAGAACTCGGTATGAAGCATATTGAGTCTGATCCACATGGAAGCCACGTGGCCTCGACCAATGAACACCCGAGGAACTTGGGAGAGGTATATCTGCTAGTTCTGGGCTTGGTTTTGAGCATGGAGATCGTGGTTGGAAAGCTCTGGACGAGCAAAATGTGATAGAGACCCCGGATGGAGGATTTGAGATAGTTCACGAAAACGAAATTATGAAGCCTCACCCCTTAAAAGAGCACTTAGGGGTCGGGTGTATTACAGTATCTCTGCAATTTCAACCCTTCTAAGTCTAAAATTTCTACATGAGGTATCCTGATGTGTCATCTTTCCAACCCTAAAGGTTAGACCAAGATTGGATTCTCCAATAGAATTTTATGATAAATTTCCCATGATGTGATGATTTTTTTTCCTTTCAGGAGAGTGAAATTGTATGAACTTCCATGTGTCACTGTATTTACTTCCGAACTTGAAATTAATACCAGTACCACATAGGTCTGTACCCTAACCAATGGAACAGATCTCACTCAATTTGGTGGTTTGTAGCTTCAGATATAACATTTTTCCCAAGAATACCTGGTACAATGAATAAAGGGATGAAATTTGTACAAAAACTAATTCACTATTCCTCCTTATTACTGTAAAAATTTCAGAACCTAATACCAAGCCAAAAAAATGGGAGTCAAAATTCCAAGAGTACTTGTTTCAAACTAGTTTCGGGACTAGTAAAAAACCCTAACTTGAACAGAATGTATCTCAAAAATTGTAACGAACAAAGATCTAAAATTTGGACCCAAGTTAGTTGTCTATGTATCCTCTACACCATAGAAATTCTAGATCTTGAAACCTTCCAGAAAAAAAGTTGTATCGAAAATTCCAAGAAAACTTTTTTTGAAGAAGCCAATCCCAAGGATTGTCTGGCTCTAATACCAAATGTTAAGAACCAAATATAAAAATAGAATAAAAACCTCAGATAAGTACTCAACGCCTTGAAAAATAGATAAATTCAAATAATAAGTATCTTCAAGGGGGCAACCTCCTTATACATCATATGAATTCATAATTACAAGATGATTCCAAATGAAAAGGTCTCCTTGGTAATATATATAGGAGACTAGGAGGTAAAATTACAACTAATGGACCCAAGCCGACAAAAATAAAATAAAAATACTAATGTAATATTCCCCAATTAAGGGGTAATGTTCCATGAATTAGGGCTTGACATCCCCAATGTTCTGTGCAATTTTCCAACTAGTTGTAGCTTTTTGTAACATGTTGTAATGCTTTGTAATAGGTTATACATTGTTTTGTATATTTTTGTAGGGTTACGTAAAAAACTGAGGGGTTTTATAGTAGAACTCCTACAACCAACAATAGTGCTCAAATTAAAAACAATCTCAACCAATATGTCAATCATCATCTTATATTCTAAAAGAATCCCTAGAAACATAGAAATAGTCTAACTACTTCACATTCTTTGGTCTCCTTCTAGTAGAAAATTATCATATAATCAAGAATAGTGTAGGTAGGAAGGGTATATAAGGCATCAAAAGGTGTCTAAGATGGAGACCCATCACCAACATGGAAGAAATGTAAATTTGGAAACCTTAATGATTACTATTGAAGTTGTGAAATGTAAATGGCACTACATACTAATGGTTATGAAATATAAATGGTTTTATTCATATATTTGACCCTCAAACAATGTTCTATCCATAAGACCATAAGAACTTGTAATAAGTTTGCATACCACTAGATGTGAAATTTATTGAGGTACTTTAGATGTCTCATTTGCATAATGTCTCTTGCACTCATTGAATATAGATGTTTGGAGGGGATTAAAAAAATGAATCAAAATTTGTATATATAACACTTGTATGTAATAAAATTTCAATATTTATAATATTTAGCTATGTAGGTTTTAAACATTTGCAGTATAGAAATGCACATACAACTATACAGTAGAAATAAAACAATAGCAATCACACATAGTACTAAAAAGTTTACCCTGGAAACCCTTAACCGAGAAAACCAACAAATGTTTAGAGTTGCACCTCTAAATATCATTGTATTAACTTCAACATTACAATACAATATATAGGATCATGCGACATTCAAAACCCTAATTCTTTGACTTGGATTAGATTCCTTGACCAAAATTACATTACAATGAGCTGAAAAAGACCAAAAACAAACCACAAGCAGACCAAAAACATCCCTAACAAATTGGGGCAAGTATTACCCCCTTTCTCCCATTCCAATGTATAATACGTGGGCTAATCATGAAAATAATATAACACATACCCAACATTATCTCACTTGTTGTTTTCTTTGCATCCCCAAAATTACATGATCAACAATCCATGGAAACAATGCCCATTGTTTCTCTACACCAAGAAAACTCTCAGTTCTCAAAGTCTTTGTCAATGAATATGCAACATTCTTCTAACTGTCCACCTTCACCAACAACAACTTTTTTTCTTCAACCATTTCTCTCACAAAGTGATACTAAACATCAATATGCTTTGTCTTAGATTGACAAGTTGAGTTGTTTGCCAAAAATATTGCACTTTGATTGCCACAATCTAACCTTACAGTTTGTTGTACAAACCCAATACCTAAACACAATATTTGTAACCACACAAATTTCTTACTTGCATGAGTGGCTTCCATGTATTCTTATTTTGTAGTTAAGAGAGAAACTACAGACTATCTCTTGCTCATGTAATTGATTGCTCTTCCAAATAGGTTAGTCACATAACCACTTGTAGATCTTTTGTGATCCAAATCTCCAACCTAGTTTACATCAACAAATCCATGTATTTCCAACACTATGTCTGCTCCAAATCTTCCTTGATATCAAATTCCATAATTTGTAGTGCCTGCATGTAAATACCTGAAAATATGCTTTACAATTGTACAATGTTCATTTCCCTAGTTTTGACATATACCTGCTTAAAACTCCCATTGCATGTGCAATTAAAATACAAAAAACACTAGCATAGGGAACACAAGACATGCCCTCTTCCTCTTCATGTTTCTTAGGACAATGATATGTGGATAACTTTACACCTACAGGAATAGGGACCTTCACCAGTTTACATTCATGCATATTAAACCTTTGCAATATTGTCTCAACATATTTTTTCTGATTCAACCAAAGTTTCCTATTTAGTCAATCTCTTTTAATTTCCATTCTTAAAATAAAATTTGAAGCATCGAGACCTTTCATATCAAACTTAGAAGACAACTATGTTTTTACCTCCTTGATGATTTCCTTGTTGTTTCCAATCAACAACATATCATCAACATACAAAGACACATAAATAAAATGATCTCCAACTAATTTGAAATACACATAGTGATCAACTTTTCTCCTCGTAAAACCGAGTCCCAAAATGTAAGTATCAAACTTTTGATACCACATCCTTAAAGATTTATTTAGCCCATACAGAGACTTTTTCAGCTTACAAACCAGATCTTTCTTACTCTTCACTGCAAAACCTTCTGGTTGTTTCTTGTAGATTTCTTCTTCAAGGTCCTCGTGTAGGAATGTTGTCTTTATGTCCATTTATTCTACTTCAATATCAAAAGCAGCAGAAATAGACAAAATAAATCTAATTGAAGTCAATTTAGGAATAGGAGAAAACATGTCACCAAAATCAATGCCCTCTATATGGGAATATCCTTTTTCTACTAGGCGAGCTTTATGCTTCTCCACTTTACCTTCTTTATTCAAATTCTTCTTAAACACCCCTTTTCTACCATTGGGATTTCTTCCATCTGACAACTCAACTAGATCCAAAGCCTCATTTTTATCCAAGGAATTCATTTCTTCAACCATGGCTTTTTCTTCCAGAGTTTACAACCTCTAAATCCACTTCCTCTCTAACAATTCCAGGATCATCATCAGTAATAGACAAAGAAAATATAGAATGGAAATCAGGTGGAGTATACATTTTTGGTTTTCTTCTTTCCTGAACCAATCTCCTCAATATTGGAGTGAGAGGTTTTTCTTCGGATTCATGTTCTTCTATTGAGTTTGATTCTTCATCCTCCAACTCAAATTCTATCGTATCTAGTTCTTTTTCTTTTTGTGGGACTTCCTATTTAGGAACATATTTAACCTCTCTAAAGACAACATCCCGGCTATAGATAACCTTCTTAGTTTCTAGGTTCCAAATTTTTTAGCCTTTTACACCATCTTTATAACCAATAAAGATACAGTTTTCATCTTTATTATCCAGCTTACTCCTATTTTCCTTTGGAACATGTACATAAGAATCACAACCAAACACTATAAGATGTTCAAGAGTGGGTCTCTTACCATTACATGCCTCTTGCAGAGATTTTTCCACCAACATTGATGTGGGTGATCTATTTACTAGGTAACATGCAGTACCCACTACCTCTGCCCAGAATTCATGTCCTAACCCGACACCACTGAGTAGCTCCTTGCTTTTTTTCCATCAGCTTCCTATTCATCCTTTTCGCAACCCCATTCTATTAAGGATTATATGGATTAGTCTTCTACCTTGCTATATCACACTTCTTACAAAATTCCTCAAATTCATTCCCACTAAACTCTCCACCATTATCTATCATCAACACCTTTATTTACTTGTATGTTTGATTCTCCACAAGAGCCTTAAACTCTTGAAATTTACCAAAGACCTCATATCTCTTTCGAAAAAAATAAATCCATGTGTTCCTTGATAAATAATCAATGAATGAAACATAGTACACATATTTACCTAGTGACAGAACATGAATAGGTCCAAACACATCATTGTGTACTAACTCTAAGATCCCCTTTACTCTTGTAGCACTAGATGAGAATCTTACATGATTATGTTTACCATATATGCAATGTTCATAGAAATCAAAGTGTAGTGTGAAATTAGACATCCCTTCAACTATATCTTTACTATGTGGTGCTCGAAGGCCCTTCTCTCCAATATTCCCATACTTTGATGCCACAACATTGTCTTTTCTCCATATACCATAAGGATTTTATCTTTTTCACCCTCGGGAACAACATAACTATTACAACCATTACTGATTATGCTTTGCAATGGCTTGTATAGAGTTCCATTATGAACTCCCCTCATCAACACCATTGCTCCTCGAACCATTTTATAGGTTTCCTTTTCGAAAAGAGTATGGAAACATGCATCACTCATCTTACTTACAGATATCAAGTTTCTACCTATCTCTAGAATGTTCAAAACATCAGGGAGTGTTTTAATCCATCCATCCATGAATTGCAACTTCAACTTTTTGTGTCCTGTAATTCTAGTTGTCGATTCATCTCCTAGGAAAATGTCACCTCCATTTTACTTTTCTTATTCATAGAACCACGGGGATTCATATGAAAAGAAGCATCTCAATCGATCATCCATACATAATGATCTACACTTCTTCTTGGAGAATCCAAGTACACATCCCCTCCTTCTTTTGAGGAGGATTTCCCTTCTATGGAAGGAACATCATCAAATCCCTTCCCTCTCTCAACACTTTTTTATCTATAATCCTTCTTGAAATGCCCAACTTTACCACATTTCCAACATTTATTTAAGGATTTTCCTAGAGATTTAGATCTACTTATAGATTTATATCTCCCATTCAATGAATTGTTTTTAATTCTATCCATGGTGTGTCCTCTTACAGATAAGGAATCCATGCTTTGGATATCCATGGTTTTCCTCCTCATTTATTCTGATAAAAAGGATGAAACCACATCATCAAACTTTAATGTGGTCACATTACTACCAATAGCTACAACCAAACTATCCCATAAATCTGGCAATGAACAAAATAAACTAATGCCCTTATATTCATCTGAAATTTTAATATCCATGATAGACAACAATTGACTTACTGTAGTATTAAAGGAATTTAGATGCTATGTCATCGAGTCTACATTTTTCATCCTCATTAGGTACAACTTCTTCCATAGGAAAAGTTTGTTTACCGGGGACTTAGACTGATACAAATCCCCTTACTTATCCCATAACTCCTTGGTTGTAGCTTCTCCTGAGACATTCAATAACACTGAATCTGGAAGACACAACTGGATTGTGGAATTTTCCTTCCTATCCAAATTCATCCAATCTTTTGTCAACATACATGTAGGTGCAGTACCTGGATCCACGGTGACCCATTGATCTTTGTCTATCAAAAGATCATCCATCTTGAGCTTCCATAGCTCAAAACTTTGCCCATTAAATTTCTTGATCTCGATCTAAGAACTGCTTTCCATTTTCTTTCACCACAAGAATCACTGCCACAGAGTTCCCACTGAAACTAGGTTTATCACATACCCATGATAACCAAACCCTTAGAAACAAAGGCAACCCCCTAAATCCAATAAATGCTTTGATACCAAATGTAGGTTTTAAACCTTTACAATATAGCAATGAATATACAAATTCTTTATACAATAGAAAGAAAATAATAACAATCACACATAGTACTCGGAAATTTACTTTGAAAACCCTTAACTAGGAAAACCAACAAATGTTTAGAGCCGCACCTCTAAATTTCATTATATTAACACCGTTACAATATAATATAGAGGATCCTGCAACATCCAAAACCCTAATATGTTCACCCATATTATATTCCTTTGTCGGAATTACATTACAATGGAATGAAAAACAGACCAAAACCAACCAATTTTTTTTCTAGGGGCGTACACCCCCGNCCCCCCCCCCCCCCCCCCCCCTTACTTCCATTCCAATGTACAATACATGGGATAATCATGCAAAGAATATAACACATACCCAACAAGTTGAAATTAACAATTTGATTCAAGATCTTGGGAACATACTTGATTAGGATCCTTCTCTCCATGAAAAACTTAAATTTTATATGAACCCATTATACCATGCATCATCAAGTGGTCTTTCATTTCCTCAAACTTTAGTACTACAACATTGCAACATCTTTTTCAGGGGCATCTTGTGGTCTTCTTATCCCCTAAATGCCTCATAGTAATATCTATGAATTCAACAACCCCATCTCGAAATTCCTTCAAAATTCTATACACAACCAATTTTCAACTCACTTTAAATTAAATCACTACAAATCACAAGAAAATATATTCTATATCATATCATACCGAACAATCAAATTTATAAAGTCTACCTAGTCTTCAACTCTGTCCAATGCCTTTTGTTAGCCATTTCAAAATAGAATTTGAGTGTTTTTTGTACAATTTAAAATCATAATAAAAAACAAATCATATATGTAATAATTCTAGACACTCTTGTCATTAAGCAACACTTATGTGCATTTCTTAAGCCCCTTCACATGGATTTCACACTCTATTTTTAACCAAATTTTGGAGAATTTTTCCTTGCATGTATAAGTTAGTTGCTTTGTAGGTTTTATGTGTTTATGAGGTTGGATTAATGTTTTGTACATGTACTCTAATATTTAGAATCTATTAATGGTGCATTAAATGCATTTTTATAAGTTTATCTTGACAATTCCTAAGGCTTAGACAATAAGGTCACCCATGTAAAACTTACGACTAGAATGAATATCATGGGTGACTTGCATGTCTGTTTGATGGGAGATTTGACATGATGCTACCCCTCAATGTAAACAAAGACACTTGATCCTATCACATTCCTTGGAAGCTTCTTTTGGATTCAAATTTAACCCTACCATAGAGCTCGATGCAAACCACATTATTATTGGTTAGTTGGTAAGGGAGTTTGAACATAGGACACAAGTTTTCAATGATGATGTATATTTCTTTATGGATGTAAGTCAATGCACCTAGATATTGAGCAGAGAACTAAGTTGAATTTCACAAAGGATCTGTGTTTATGAAACAGATAATCCATAGGCCCACCATTTAAGAATCACCCTTCCTGATCTGAATACAAAGATTCAAAATGTGCTCTAGCTTCCTCCTTTATTGTTGAGAAATCACTCACGTTGGACCCATCTTCCAAGGAGATTTCTTTAATATTATTTTTTTTCTCCCTAGATTTGGTTTGAATATGAAAAAAGGAGGTGTTCCTATCCCCCGATTTCAACCACAAGCTTCATGATTTAAGCTACCACATTTCCTCCATTGTTTTTTAAACTTTGTGTAGCTTGTAGAAAAGGATACTTTATTCTTTATGATAATGATTATTGATGCCTCCCACCTCCATTATCTTCTGAAGAGTTTCCAACTGAGATCTGATATGGGCCTTTTCTCTATCATGGGAGGAATACGTGTGTTTAGCTCACACCTTGAGGGATAATTTGATAGCTTTTAATTTGTTCTCCCATATGTAGAATAGAGAAATAACCCAATTATTCCATTCTATAAAGATTATATCCATGGCCTTTGGTTCATGAATCCATAGCAGGTTGAACCTAAAGGGGAAGGGCCCAAATCTGGCATTTGGAGGACTTGTAAATCAATTGGTTTATGATTGGAGGTAGTCGAAGAGATGATCCTGGAAGATATTAAATTTCCATGTAGCAATAGATGAAAACCTTGTTGCAATGTGGCCTGGGCAAGCCTCCTATTGGTTCAAGTATATTTTCCTTTTATCGGTTTAACGTCCACTAGGTACCTATCCATCATAAGATCTTCCATTTTTTTCTCAAAATGGATCTCTTACTATGCTTCCTCCTCTTATGTGTCGTTTAAAGTCACATTAAAGTCCCTAGCCATGATGTTATTTTGCAAAAATTCAGTCTTTTAGAGCCTAGAGAGAAAGCCAACGATCTTATTTTTTTCAATACACTATATGCATATAAACACTAAAAATGTTGAAGCAATTACCTTGTTTTTGGTGTGTGAAATAGGATAAGACCCAATGTTGAGTTTAATGTGAGAATTCTATGCAATAGATAAGTTGTCCTGTAAGTTGTAGATACCTCTTGAATTCCCTCTAGAACTATTTATTGTTCCTTCGCTTCTTTTCCATTGAATTTTACTTACTCTCAACATTTTTGAAGCCTCTAACTTAGTTTCCTGGAAAAGGTGGATAGTTGCTTTTTTTAGATTTTAATAGATCTCCCAATGCTTCTTCTTTAAACCAACTGCTCAGACCTCTGAAATTCTAGGAGACTATATTCATTATTTGACAGAGGAGGGTTTGTGGCTTCCACCTTGCAATTAAAAGGTGACTCCATGATTCTTAACACTTTTCAATCTAGTCCTTAGAGACTTTTCTATGGTTGTTTGAATACCCAAAAAAAAACTTTGTGTTTTATTTCTTCACCTTTTTCTTTAGTTGGATTCCAACCTGCCTTCTTCTGTAGTCTCTTCTCCATTTCATCCTCCTCTTTGTCTTCTTCTTCTAGTTGCTAATGAGCTTTTTCCCAGGTTAAGATACCTTATGGGTATTGTTTATTTTATGGAATATGGTCAATTTTTTTATGTCTATCCAAGAGAGTGTCTTCATTAACTGTAAGTGGTGAAACTTCTTGAACTCTAGAGAAAATAGAAATTTTTGGAGGAAATGATGAAATGGGGATTATGACAGTTGGCGCAATTATTTCACTGAAATAAATTGGATCTTCTTGAAAAAGGCCTTCATACCTATTGGATGGAAAAATCATGCTTCCTCCCTTAGGATGGCCTAGAGACTAAATTGATATTACATGAATCTAACCCAGGATTTGTTTGGGTAAAGTCTCAGCTTATTGAGGTTAACGAGCTTCTTGCTAGGATCTAGAGGGGACCAAAGGGCCCAAGGATGATGGTGCTGATTTTAGGATTTTTGAAGAGGATATATGCATAGAGCTCATCTTACCATTGATGTTCCTTTTCCAAAGCAGGTTAGGATGGTGGGAGATTCTTCTTATAGTCCTTCATAAAATATTTGTGACAAATTTTGCATTTAAAGGGAAGTTTCTCATAGTCTAGAGGATGAAGATGCTTCCAATCGGGAAGACAATCAAATGTTGACCATATGTATATGCCACTTGTCACCATATTTTAATCTCATGTTAAAAGGAGTGGAACCACATTCAACAACAACTATTTGTTTGGTTCTATAGCATCACGTAAGGTTCCACAAAACCTTCTCATGGTTATGAAACAACCTATAACATTTTTACAGTCGTGACAAATTTTGCATTTAAAGGGAAGTTTCTCATAGCCTAGAGGATGAAGATGCTTCCAATTAGGAAGACAACCAAATGTTGACCATATGTATATTCCACTTGTCACCATATTTCAATCTCATGCTAAAAGGAGTGGAACCACATTCAACAACAACTATTTGTTTGGTTCTATAGCATCATGTAAGGTTCCACAAAACCTTCTCGTGGTTATGAAACAACCTATAACATTTTTACAACACATCTTCTTCAATTGCTAGGACATCCACAATTTTTGTGCACTTTTGCAACTCGTTATAGCATTTTACAATGCACTATAATTTTCTATAATATGTTGGAGAATGTTATACAGCTCGTTGTAGGGTTCTACAACAAACTAAGGGATTCTTTAGCAAGTCGCATACAACCATAATTAGTGCTCAAGGGCCAAATAAGCTGAAAAAACATGTCAATATTCATCTAAGATTAGCAAATATTCATGAAAAAAAGGAAAAATAATCATACTTACCTCATAACCTATAGCCTTCGTGCACCAACAAATTGTCATATAATCAGGAATATTATAGGATAAAAGGGAAGGGTAAATAGATCAAAGGTGTCCAAAATGGACATCTATATTCCTCCATCTAATCCAATTGTTGTCACTTCTCATCCTTTTCAATCCCGTGCTTAAAGGAGTGGAATCACATTCTATGGCAACTCTTTGTCCAATTTTGTAGCATCACGCAAGGTTCTATAGTGCCTTTGCATGGTTCAACAAAAACCTGTAGGATTCTAACACCTTTTCTTAAACTACCATGATATCCTCAATGTTCTATGCACTTCTACAATTAGTTGTAGCATTCTACAACATGTTGTGATTTTATATAGTTGGGTGTAGAATTTTCTACAACTAGTTGTAACATTCTACAACACATTGTAATGTTTTACAATAGGGTGTAGAATGTTTTGCAACTCACTGTAGGGTTTTGTAGCAACATGAGGGAATTTATAACAACATGCCTATAGCTAAAATTAGTGCTCAAAGGTCAAACAAGCTCAAGAGACATGTTAATTACTAACTTAGGTGAGTAAATGTCTCTGAAATCAAAGAAAAAATGTCAAACCTACCTCAGAGCCTTTAGTCTCCTAGTAACAATTTTCCATATAATTGTGAATGGAATAAGGGAAGGGAATGGGTTAGTGCTCTATTAAACAAGTTATTTATTTAATTATCTTTATTAACAAATGATTAATGAGCTAATGTGATTGCTTGATAAAATAGGATTACAAGTTCATTTCTTGGTTAAGTATTCCATTACTGGAAAAAATTTGAATCATTTATTTTTGTGTTTCTTAATATTTCAAACCTTGTTTATTATATTTAAGAGGGTAGATGACGTCAAGCAAGGACGATGAAGAGCATCGTGCTTTTTCTTCATGTATTTTGTCACTGCACACTAATTGTAGGTTTGAGGAGATTTGTAATGTATCATGATGATAATTGGTCACTTGAAGAAAGCCAATTCTTGAGTTTACTATCAAGTATTCTAAATAATGAAATGATGCAAAATGTTAAGGATGTGTGAACATTGTCATTGAGGATTTAAACCCAATTAGAATTGTGAGAATTGTGATATGACATGTGATCTTATGTTGAGTGTATGATCTAACATATGAACTAAGTTATGACCTAGATTTCTACAATAAGACATAATTTCAACCTAAATATTGATCTAGATTACTATCTAAATACCAACCTAAATATCAACTTAAATGTTAACCTAGATATTTCATACCAACATTTCTACAAAATATAAGTAAAATAATTTCAATATGAAACTTCTTATGTAAATATAATATGAAACTCAAACTTTCATAGAAAATTGGAAACTCGTGGATTTTCTACAAAGTTAAGGTAAAAAATATAGTCTATTGTTATTATGGCTTTCTATTTTTCTTCTCTTTTTTTCCAAAGCATATCCCATTATTCTTTTACATCTCCATAAAATTCCACCCTTCATTCTCTCATTGAATTGGTTTCTTGTTTATCATATTTTAGAGAGATACCCTTGGTCATATGACTTGAAAACCTCTTTCCATTTTTCCACTTCAACTCTTAATATCTTAACTGCTCTTGATTCATGTACCATACTAGATTATGGAGCAAGGATAGTTACAGGTGCTACTCGTGCAAGGATCTCCCTTGTTGCTTCTATAGTAGTTTGCCATAATTCCTCTACAATAACAATTTCAAAAATAATTTGTTGCAACATTCTCAAACTTTTCTATAGCGGGATTTGTAAACCCTTATATAGCATGAAGTATCATATTCTAAATATTCATTGGTTCTTCTTCAATGGACATAAAAAGGGTTTCTAAACTTTTCTACCTCTAAGATATTATGTACAATGATGACCTAAAGTATCATTTTGATGAAAGGAGAGCATTCCTCTTGAAGCCACTTGTTCTCGATGCTCAACCATGTGTTGGAATTATTATATTTAGTAACAACCATACCTTCATTCCTTGTTGTGTCTAATATCCTCATTAATGGGGGGGAATCCTGCCTTAAAAAAATTCTTGTGTTTCTCATACTAAGGTGATTTTGCAATTTATTTTATCTTGTTATAACTATTTGTTTGATGACTTATATTTCTATGGAACTACATATTAATACAACAAGTTGGCCTTTCCCTAGATGGCCTCATTCGTACCTGCTCTTTGCTTCTTGCTAATAACTACCATAATCTCTTGAACCTCATCTTCTACAGCAATTTCCTATTTTGATGCTTTATCAATGTCTACCACTATAGAGATATGTGTTTTTCTTCACATTTATGGGTCAGTCTCACCCTAGATGGATCCAGTCTTCCCCATTCTTCACTTCCTACTAATAATTGTTGCAATCTATCAACCTTGTCTTCTGCAACAATTACCTCTTTCGATTATTTATCAATGTATGTTGTTATGGAACAATGTGTTCCTCTTCTCTTCGACAAGTTGTTATATCCCTGGATGCCCTCAAATGTCCTTGTTCTTCATATCCTACTAACAAATGTGAAATCCCTCAACCTTCGTCTTCTGTTGAAATTTCATCTTCCTATGTTTTCTTAATGTCTACTACTATGGAACTACATGTTCACCTTTTCTTTGTCGGGTCGGTCTAGCCTTGAATGGCATCAATCATCCCTTTTCTTTGCTTCTGCCTAACAAAGATGCAATGTCTCAACCCTCATCTTCTACATCATTTTCCTCTTCTAATGCTTTATCAATGTACATTGCTTCATCTTTTTCTTCCAATGCACCCTATATATACTCTTTTATAATTTCATTCACTTGTTCCTCCTCCTCAACTTTCCCTCTCATTTTTTCTTATGTTTCTCATGTGAATTCTTCCCATGTTTATCCAATGAAAGTGAAGGCATCAATGTCCAACAATTTTATTAGGCCAAGGTGGGCCAATATATTTGTTGCTTGATGTAGAACTTCTCTAGACATATTGGTGAGCCATTGAATGAGGAAGTGAGGCATAAATAATAAGTGTACATGCCTTGTCACACACCCAACCCCCTAAGTACCTTCTAAGGGATGGGGTACTAAACTTTTGTTTCTTCCTTAATCATTTTGAAAACCTTTATTCAAGGACATCATCTCCTTCTACACGTCCTCAACTTTCCAACAATGACAATCATGCTCAAATCTAAGCTCAAGGTTGAAAGTTATGAACCCCTTGAAATTTCTCGGACTTCCATAGACAAAATTTAGCTCGCTGCAACGTGGCCTTCATGTGGCACCTATCACTCAAGTCATCTAATATGGTAGCTCATAGTGTCTACGTGGCACCCATCTAATTTGCTTTGGCGGACTATTGTCCATGTAGATCCTATGGTTATTGGCATTTGGACTTTCAACCGGTTTAATCACTTTCTATCCCCTACAGGAATAACATCGAGGAATCTTCTCCTTCGATGTCGTGCATTCGGCGTTCACACAACTTGTGAAATTTCACCAATCTGAATTTAAGGTATCAAGGAATATTCTCCTTCGATGCCGACAAGACTTGTTTGTTCACTCATCCACATATCGACAGATATCGTCGAGCTTCATTCAAATGCCGATCAATGGCCTAGATTTACGCTTGAAATCCTCTCATTCGGAGTATTTCCACATCGACTCATAAATTTATTCTGAATAATCTCTCTCCAATAGATGGTGGGGATACTTTGACGATTTCTCCAACCAACGGTAGAGATTGAATCTTGTTTTCCACCTTGGTCACTGCTTCCATGGTGCACATGTCTCTTGATGTGACATGTGGCTCAATATTTATTCGGCACATGGAGTCCATCACGACTCACCATGTCACGATAAGGTGCACAGGCTCACTCGACGAGAGATAGATATTTGTCTCTCTTCTATAAACCGATTAGGATACTTAACTAATACTTTCTTAAAACACTACTCCTCTGTATTTATTTATTAATTCCTCGTTAGGGATAATTAATATTCACTAATTATTTACCCTTGTAAACATATTTTCACTTACACAAATAATTTACTTAATTACCATTTTGGAATGATTATCTTATAAGCTAATTAATTATATTATAACATAATTTATATTATGTTCTAATATAATTAATTTTGATTGGAGGGTATTTAGGCTTATAATCCTTTATTAACATAATAATCAAAGAACCTAGCTTATAATTTCACCCCACATTCCTTCACGTAATTTAAAATACATATATTAATATATGCATACTTATTTATTAATTCGGAGAAAAAGAAAAAGGATTAAATATATTCAATTTGTTACTTATTACATATTACATCAATTCAAGCCATTTCGAAGGTCTTCACTATTGAAATATGTGCGCCCCTCTCCTTACCCCGACCAACAATCACACAGGGGCAGGGTTTAATATTATTAAAATATATATGCATGAGGAAGGGTTTAATATTATTAAAATATATATGCATGAGACCTATTTAAAACTCTCGCCATCGTTCTAATGGGTTTAAACTTTATTTGCATGCTCCCTTCCAATTACTCTCAAGAGTCAACTTCGAATGACTTCGCTCTTGGGACGTGGGCGTACCTCTCACTCATTCAATAACCAATCAGGAAGGGGTATGTTTTAGTGAGGTCTTATACTTCCCAGGCTTTCGGACTCCAAACACTCCCTCCTCATTTCGGACTCTGGGCATTATTCAACTGCTCCTTTTATTTACTTTGAAATGGTTTGGAATTCGCACCAAAATATTGTAATGTTATAATGTTCATGACTCCATTGGTCTTAGCAATCCATACATTTTCTCCTTTCTCATTATTCTGAAGGCCAATCCTAAAAAGGTAAATATTATATTACAAATTATTTAAAGTCTTGTACGCTTGGATCATTGCTTTAATGATTCCTCTTCTTTTGTAATTAATTTTATACCATAAAAAGAAAGAAAAAGGAGAAATTATAATTTTTCCATACATTAAGCCTGTAGAGATAAAGTACTTTCTCAGGAAATCCTTAGAAGCGCAAGGTGATTTATGCAGAGCGTGACCTTTGAAAACGGGTAAGCTTAGCATGGTTAGATCTTTTACACCAAAAATAAAGAATTCCCAAACCTCCATTATTCACACACAAGGTAGGGATTCATGGATTTAATATGTAAATTTCAAATTCTTATTATTCAAACATTAAACTTTTTAGATGGTAATTTAGGAATTTACCATTAATTACCAGATATTACCATTTGTTCAACATTGCCATTTTCATTTATAAATTTAGGTTATTTATTTGTTAAATTTGTTTTTCAACATATTTACATGTCTTGGAAGTAAAAATGTAAAACTTTTTGTTCACCAAAATTTACCAAATTCCTAATTACAAGCATTTATTTACTATTTTTAGGGATAAATCATTATTCCCAATTCTTTCCCTTTGGACATCCATTTTACTATGTAACTTCAAGTAAAATGGGTTTTTTTTACCAAATTCAAAGGAGAATTTAATTATCCATAATATGTCAATTTTTAGATTTCACTTTTATTTCAAATTTAGAAATTTAAAGTGCATTCTCATTCCTTTCATAATGTTTGTTTGTAAAAATACTTTGCCTCTTCTCTAATGTGTGGCTTGCTCTCTTATTGTCAAACAGGGGTTGATCTTCCTTCAAGTTCTAAGTCTGATAGATTTTCCATACCAACAGAGAGGCATAAGTCCTATGCCCAGCCTTCAAATTTTTAACAGAAAGTTGCACTTTCATAATTACCAAGTTGATTTGGGATGACTATGATGGCTTGACTTTACTAACAATTAAGAACTAGTTCATATAGTCTAGTACAGATGATCAACCAACATTCTACTCCAAATTTGATTTATAACCCATTACTAACAACTTTCTTTTTCTAAACAGGGGCAAGCAGAAATCCAATGACAGAATATGATTTTCAAAACTTTACTTCATATTTCCCAGCCAGTCAAACAATCAGAGTCATAAATTTCATCATTTAAACAGGATAATATTTTCAGCAATCATTTAGCTCTTGAAATCCATATTATAAAATAAACTAGTCAACACAGTACAAAACTGTTAAAGGGTGTTCCATTTTCCACCCAACCATAGGCATAGTTGCTCTTATATATTCCTCAACTTACCACCCCCTAGCTAGATCATGATGCCATGAGAGAGAGGTTCTTATTTTTCTCAACAACAACAAGGGACAAAGGTTACTTTATTTCTCCCATAGGAACCTGATAGTTCAGTTTGCTAACCACCAAGAAAGAGAGCATGTTGTGATTTCTCTCTCAATCTCTCAAATCTTCTGCATATTTGTTTCTAAGCTTGATTAGAAAACACTGCCCAATGTTTCCTACTCCCATAACAGTTTGTTTTCTCGGTTCTCTTCCAAACCAGAGAACCTATCAGGCTCTACCTATTTAGAATTGGTCCCTAGACACATTTGTGTGCATTCTTTTCCCTTTATGTTAGAAAAACATAATCATGGAGCAATAAAATAAGACAAATGTGGAAATAAAACACAGAAGATACACAGTGCAATAGAAACAAAGATATACGTGGTTCACCCAATGTGGGCTACATCCACCAAAGAAATTTCCAGGTCCTTCCTTTGTTATTATCTAGCAAATGAAGGGATACAACCTATAGCACACTCGTTGTAACTTCCTCTTATTTCTCTCACAGTATCCTCTCTTAGAATACAATATTCGCAATAATACACAGTCGCAATACAATTCCCTCATAAAACAGGGTTTCCTTCTAGGGAAAAAACCCCTATCATAATCTCTACTGTCATATATGTGACTTAATCACAACAACTCCACTTTTGTTGTACATGTTGGACTATGATCCACCTTGGACCTGACAAATTTCTCATCTTCACCTTCATGCTTGAAGGCCAACTGAAACTGAGCAGGAACTCAGTTTCTCCTTCGTTACTCCCTTTAATAACATGTCTGCAGGATTCTGGCTAGGATGTATCTTTGCAACTTCAAATGTCCATCTTCCAATATGGATCATATGAAATGGTACCTAAGTTGTATATGCTTAATATTTGAATGGAAGTTTGAGTTATTTGCAAGATGAATGGCACTCTCACTATCACAGTACAACCTATTATTCTCCAACTTCTTTCCCAATTCCTCCATAAACCTCTGTAACCAAATCATTTCTGTACTAGCCTCTGTAGCAGCAACATACTTTGATTTTGTTGTTGAAAGTGCAACAACCTTTTTTATTTTTGAAATACAACTTACTATTGTTCCACGTACAGTAAAAACATACCATGCGATGCTCATCCTGCTATCTTTATCACCTGCCATATTTGAATCAACATATCCCTGTAGAACAGTGTCTAAACCTCCAAAACATAATGCATGAGTAGAAGTACCTCTCAAATACCTGAGAATCCACTTTACTGCCTCCCAATGTTCTTTACCTAGATTATTCATATACCTGCTCACAACTCCCAGTGCATGTGCAATATCTGGTCTTGTGCAAACCATCACATAAATCAAGCTGCCAATTGTTGATGAATAAGGGACCCTGGACATGTATTATATCTCCTCCTATGTCTTTGGGCACATTTCCTTAGTTAATTTGAAATGGTCGGCCAAATGTGTACTAAGTAGTTTTGCATTATGCATTCTAAAGCTCTCCAACACCTTCTCTATGTACTCACCCTAAGACAATGTCAATTTGTGATTTTTCTTGTCTCTTGTTATTCTCATACCAAGGATTTTCTTTGAAGCACCCATATCCTTCATCTCAAATGAATTAGCTAATTTATTATTGAGCACATTTATATCTTACATATTAGACCTTGCAACAAGCATGTCATCTACATACAATAGCAAGATAATATAGCTTCCATTTTCTAGTCTTTTAAAATAAAAACAGTGATCAGAATGACATCTATTATAACCTTGTTATGTCATAAACCTATCAAACTTCAAATACCATTGCCTTGGAGCTTACTTTAGGCCATACAAGCTCTTATTCAACCTGCATACCAAATTTCCCTTCCCTTTGACCTCATACCCCTGTGGTTGTTGCATATAAATCTCTTCATCCAAATCCCCATGGAGAAAAGTTGTTTTTACATATAACTGTTCAAGATGAAAATATTATACTGCCACAAGACTTAAAATAGTCCTAATTGAAGTCATTTTAATCAACATGAGAAAATATTTCATCAAAATCTATACATTTCTTTTGTGCAAACCCCTTTACAAAAAGTCTAGCCTTGTACCGCTTTTTGCCTCCATCTTCTTCCTTCAACCTGTAAACCCATTTACTCTGCAATGCTCTTTTTCCTGCAGGAAACTAAACTAAGTCCCAAGTATGGTTATTTACCAAGGAATCAATTTCCTCTTTCATGCCTTTCTCCCACTTCCTTTTAGTGTCTACCTACATTGTCTCTTCATAACTTTCTCGTTCACCAAAATCAATCAACAATAAATAGTACAATGAAGGAGAGTATCGTCCAGGGGGTCTACTTTGTTGATGTTTGGACAACATCGGGAAGACATTCTCTTAAATTAATAATTAATAATATAATTATTGATTATTAAATACTATATATAATAAGTAAATGATAATAATAAATAGTTATTTATTATCCAAGGGACGCATCCTTTCATGGATGGTCACCATATGTTCCCTATATATGGAACACTCATCATTGTAATAATATCTTGATCATATCTCATATGAAGAAAAAACAACATGGTATCAAACTGGGACTGGGCTTGACTCCTTCATAGGAGGGCCCAAGAAATGAGAGTAGAGTAAAATGTTGGGAGTGTTAAATTTATGTGGTTGTTACAATCTCTATGTACAACATATTTACTTTTTACTCCTACCTAAATTATAGAAAGAATTCCATAAAAAAAATGTCTAATTACCTAAATATGAGGAATGTACTACATATTTACTTCTACCTAAATTTATGCCAAGAATCGCATGAATTATGAAGGAACAATTTAACAAATTCAGAGGGAGCAGAGACAGAGGAGGAGCCACCTCCAGCTCCAGGGGGAGTGTTGATGTTTTTCAGCTTCCTGAGACATTGGTTTCATGAGGGAACCTCGATATATCAAGTATGGTCCAATATGACTTAGCATGATCAACATTTACCTATGTTTATGTGGGAAAAGGCATCCATGACTGCATTGTATGTTCAGAACAGAAGTCCTCATAATACTTTGAGGAACATGACGCTCGAGGAGGCCTTCACCGGAGTGAAGCCTGAGGTTGAACATTTCAGGATATTTGGTGTCCATTATACATTCATGTACCCAAGGAGAAAAGGTTAAAGTTAGACCCTTCAGGCAGAAAGGGTACATTTGTGGGGTACAATGAGTCTTCGAAGGTATACCCGATCTACATCCCTGGTCATAGATGGATTGAGGTGAGAAGAGATGTTACCTTTGAGGAGGAGGTATCCTTTAAGAGATCTAGATGATCTCACGTGGATATTGATATGATTGATCCAGTTGATCCTGTCGATCCTATAGCTTCACTTGATGTTCCCATAGATATTGTGGTAAGTCGGAAGAGACATACATGGGCTCGTCAGAATATGCAGGAGGAAAAAGGATATGCATCTCCTCATGCTAGCTTCCGAGTGAGTAAGAGACCCCATATATATTCATGTTATGTTGCTTCTATGAGCC
The DNA here is from genome assembly GCA_009831015.1 of Picea engelmannii. Classification (NCBI taxonomy): domain Eukaryota; kingdom Viridiplantae; phylum Streptophyta; class Pinopsida; order Pinales; family Pinaceae; genus Picea; species Picea engelmannii. Next base: position 937,692 of record ML782808.1, read on the forward strand.
ACATCATTCATTTTGAGCCTTCATGTTATGAGGACGCATCTAGTCATCCAGTATGGAGAGATGTCATGATAGAGGAGTATCAATCCATCATGAAGAATGATGTGTGGGATATTATTCTAAGACCTGAGGGGAAGTCTGTAGTGACTTCCAAATGTATCTACAATATCAAACACATAGTTGACGGGAGCATCGAGAGGCACAAAATGAGATTTGTTACTAGAGGATTCTCTCAAGTGGAGGGAATAGATTATGAGGAGACATTTGCTCTTGTTGCTCGATACTCTTCTATTCAGATGATTATTTCCCCTGCATTATCCATGGGTTGGAGAGTACATCAGATGGATGAAAAGACAACCTTTCTCAATGGAGAGATTGAGGCATAAGTATACATCGAGCAGCTAGATGGTTTCGTGATACGTGAGAAGGAGTCTCATGTGTGCAGGTTGAAGAAGGCCTTGTATGGACTCAAGCAACCACCTCGAGCTTGGTATGCGAGGATTGATGGATACATGATGATTTTGGGCTTTAGCAAAAGTGTTTTCGATCCCAGCCTGTACTGCAAGACTTTTAATCATGAGTCCCTGATTTTGGTCCTCTACATTGATGATTTATTCCTCACCGATACAGAGAGCCTTATTTTTGAATGCAAGTATGTGTTGGCCTCTAAGTTTGAGATGAAGGACCTTAGTATGATGCACTACTTCATGGGACTAGAGGTGTGGCAGATAATTGATGAGATCTTACTGAGTCATGGGAAGTACACAATTGAGATATTGAAGAAGTTTGGGATGTTGAACTTGAAGCATGTGGCTACACCAATGGTGAAAAATCTGAAGAAACTAAGTGTGTCTTCTTCCGATTTTGACGAAATTGATCCAAATTTGTACAGACAACTGATTGGATCATTGATGTATCTGGTTAACACCAAACCAGATATTTGTTATGCAGTGAGTACGCTTAGCCAGTTTATGAGTCAGCGGAGACAGACACACTAGATTGTTGAGAAGCATGTGTTGAGATACCTGCGAGGCACAATTGGACATGCTCTGAGATATACTTCTAGTATTGACATGAGATTGCAGGGATATACAGACTTTGATTGGGCAGGGAGCACAATGGACAAGAAGAGCACCTCCGAGTGTTGCTTCACTTTTGGATCTGCCATGGTTTCCTAGTGTAGCAGAAAATAGACTTATGTGGCCTTGATCATCACAGAAGCAAAGTACATTGCATTAAGTGTGGAAGTTCGTGAAGCAGTGTGGCTTCGCAAGCTCCTTGTAGATTTATTTGGACATGTGTTGGATTCCACTGTTATTCCGAGACATGGTGCAGAGGAAGGAAGTGTTGGTGTAGTACCTTCCTATAGATGAGCAAGTTGTTGATGTTCTTACCAAACTAGGATGAATTTCGAGTACTTCTGTGATATACTTGGTGTGGCAAAGAATGTCTCCCTGGCAGAGAGGGAGTGTTGATGTCTGCAGCTTCCTGAGACATTCTCCAGATCGTACTCCTTTGTGACTGAGTTAAGTTGATCTATGAGGAAACTTATCCGAGAAGGGATAAGTGGGACACTTTTCTGAGAAGGGATAAGTGGGTTTGGGCTTATTTGAGAAGGAATAAGTGTGTTGATCTGTGAGGACACTTATTCGAGAATGGATAGCCCAAAATCCCTTATGGAGATCACATGACGACACGTCCCATGTGGAGAGCACATGAGGACATGTCATGGGAGTTGAACTTGACATCACACACTATGGGGAGTTGACCCTAGTATTTCTAGAGGGAGTAGCCTCTATAAGTCCACATGGGAGTGTCATGTATGACAGACATTCGCCATATCGTACTCCTTTGTGGACTGAGTTGAGTTGATCTATGAGGACACTTATTCGAGAAGGGATAAGTGGGACACTTATCCGAGAAGGGACAAGTGGGTTTGAGCTTATAGCCCAATGTCCCTTATGGAGAGCACATGAGGACATGTCAAAGGAGTTTACCTTGACATCACATGCTATGGGGAGTTGACCCTAGTGTTTCTAGAGGGAGTAGCCTCTAGAATTCCACATGGGAGTGCCATGTATGACAGACCTTTTTCTACTATAATGGTTGTGTACCACTAGCGGAGACTGTGTGCCTATGGACAGTAGTTGTGTACTACTACAGTGGTTGTGTACGCTACTACAATGGTTGTGTACCACTGTCAGAGACTGTGTGTCTCTAGACAGTAGTTGTGTACTACTACAGTGGTTGTGTACCACTGGTAGTGACTGTGTGTCACTAGATAGTAGTTTGTGTGCTACTAGCAATGGTTGTGTACCACTAGATATTAGTTTTGTACTATGGTGGAAACATACCTCCCTAGCTAAGAGGGAGTGTTAATGTTTCAACATCGGGTTGACCTTCTCCTAGATTGGGTTGCAGACCAAGGGAGATAGGATACATTTATCATAAAGGTGCACTTGTGGTAAATGGGCCCATGCATAGTCCTTCCTTGATCGTGACAAGGAATAATATGGACTCGAGGTACTTGAAGTGTTTTCCACATGTCAGTTAGCATCAAGATGACATTCACTAACATGTGTGTACCTGTGGTGAAAGATCCTGGTGTGGTATTTGTCCTATTCATGGTGACTTGACAAGGAAAGATAAAGACTCAAGATGTTATATGCTATTACATGCAGACCCAGAGTGAGCCTGATCTTAGAGAGAGTCAATTGGCTCAAAAGGGAGAGTCATGGAAGGAGTTTCTCCTCGGTTCAGGTGGGAGAGAGACGTCTCCCAAGACTGAAAGACAAGTGTCATGATTCTAGGGTGAAGTTTGTATACTTCAGAGACAATCTTGGCATGTTGCAAAATTTCTCCCTCATTGAGAGGGAGTGTTGATGTTTGAACAACATCGAGAATACATTCTCTTAGATCAATAATTAATAATATAATTATTGATTATTAAATACTACATATAATAAGTAAATGATAATAATAAATAGTTATTGATTATCCAAGGGACGCATCCTTTCATGGATGGTCACCATATGTTCCCTATATATGGAACACTCATCATTCTAATAATATCTCGATCATATCTCATATGATGAAAAAACAACATACTTAATGTGCTAGATCTTCTAACAATACATGCAGGAGTTTGAGGTACATGTTGCTCCTGTTGTTGTACATTTTGATTTTCTGGTACCTTTGGAATTTCTTTTTCAGTGATCTCATCAAGCACTATGTATTTTGGTTTTTCTTCTTCCAGTTTCCTTCTCTGCAACTGATCTTTATATATGACCTTCTCATTGAATATGAAATCTCTACTCCTAATGATTTTGTGATTTTCATAATCCCATAAGTGATAACCAAGATCATTAACACGATATCCAATAAAGGTACACTTCTTAGATTTTTCTTCAAGCTTTGTTCTATTTTCTTTATCAATATGGACAAATGATTCACAACCAAAAGTCTTCATAAATGGATAGTTTACCTTTTTACCTGTACATGCCTCCTCTGGAATGTCACCATCCAAAGAACTTGAAGGTCCTCTGTTTATCAAGTAAATAGCAGTATCTACATCTTCTACCCAAAACTGTAAGGGAAGCCATGCATGCAATCTCATACTCCTTGCATACTCCATGATGGTCATGTTCATCCTTTTTGACACACCATTTTCTTGTGGTGTTCCTAGAATCGTCTTCTCTCTATGAATCTCATGGTATGAACACTAATAATAAAACGCCTTGCTGCAATATTCACCTCCATCGTTTGATCTGAGACACTTCAACCTTTTTCCTATCTCATTCTCAACCAAAGCTTTCCATTTCTCAAAAGTATCAAAAACATCATATTTTTGTCGAATGCAATAAACCCAAGTTTTTCTAGTTGCATCATCAATAAAAGTAACATAATAATGAGAGCCACCAAGAGATGATACATGAGTAGGTCCCCATACATATGTATGCACAAGCTCTAACCTTTCACTCTTCTTTTATTTTCTGACTTTAAGAAATCTGACTCTCTTCTGTTTTCCATAAACACAGTGCTCACAGAAATCCAAATCTGTTTAATATATGGAAACAAATTTCTTTTGTGAAGTATTTGCATCCCCTTCTCACTCATGTGTCCAAGCCTATGATGCCACGGTGTTGTATCCACTCCTATAAAAGATAAAGAGATAGAAGAGTCAGTATTATCAGTACATAAATACAATGTACCTACCTTCTCTCCTTTTGTTATCACCAATGATCCTTTGGTGACCTTCCACGCATTATATTTAAATATAGATATACAACCTTCACTTGCCAACTGCCCAGTTGAAATTAGATTTTTCCTTAGATCTGGAACATGTCTTACCTCTTTCAACAACCATTTGTTTCCACTCTTTTGTTTTATTTGTACCTTCCAAATTCTAACAATTTTTCATGGTGCATCGTCACCCAAATGAACTTGTCCATAATAACCTTGAACATAATCTAGAAAATGTTTCCTATGGAGTGTGGCATGAAATGAAGGCTCTGAATCTACTACCCAAGACTCAAAAATATTATCTACAGAAAGAATCAAAGCATCTTGCAACACATCACCTGTTACATTTTCTTCTTGATTTTTCTCTTGTTGTCTATCTCTTTGTTTCTTTGGAGCTTTGTAGTATTTCTTCAGATGTCCTTTCTTCCCACAATTCCAGCACTTTATCTTTCCCAGTCTGGATTTGGATCTTCCCTTCCTAGAATACCCA
>ML782808.1:942470-981323 GCA_009831015.1 Picea engelmannii
AGCAAAGTACATTGCATTAAGTGTGGAAGTTCGTGAAGCAGTGTGGCTTCGCAAGCTCCTTGTAGATTTATTTGGACATGTGTTGGATTCCACTGTTATTCCGAGACATGGTGCAGAGGAAGGAAGTGTTGGTGTAGTACCTTACTATAGATGAGCAAGTTGTTGATGTTCTTACCAAACTAGGATGAAGTTCGAGTACTTATGTGATATACTTGGTGTGGCAAAGAATGTCTCCCTGGCAGAGGGGGAGTGTTGATGTTTGCAGCTTCCTAAGACATTCTCCAGATCGTACTCCTTTGTGACTGAGTTAAGTTGATCTATGAGGAAACTTATCTGAGAAGGGATAAGTGGGACACTTTTCTAAGAAGGGATAAGTGGGTTTGGGCTTATTCGAGAAGGGATAAGTGTGTTGATCTGTGAGGACACTTATTCGAGAATGGATAGCCCAAAATCCCTTATGGAGATCACATGAGGACACGTCCCATGTGGAGAGCACATGAGGACATGTCATGGGAGTTGAACTTGACGTCACACACTATGGGGAGTTGACCCTAGTATTTCTAGAGGGAGTAGCCTCTATAAGTCCACATGGGAGTGTCATGTATGATAGACATTCGCCAGATCGTACTCCTTTGTGGACTGAGTTGAGTTGATCTATGAGGACACTTATTCGAGAAGGGATAAGTGGGACACTTATCCGAGAAGGGACAAGTGGGTTTGAGATTATAGCCCAATGTCCCTTATGGAGAGCACATGAGGACATGTCAAAGGAGTTTACCTTGACATCACATGCTATGGGGAGTTGACCCTAGTGTTTCTAGAGGGAGTAGCCTCTAGAATTCCACATGGGAGTGCCATGTATGACGGACCTTTTTCTACTATAATGGTTGTGTACCACTAGCGGAGACTATGTGCCTATGGACAGTAGTTGTGTACTACTACAGTGGTTGTGTATGCTACTACAATGGTTGTGTACCACTGTCAGAGACTATGTGTCTCTAAACAGTAGTTGTGTACTACTACAGTGGTTGTGTACCACTGGTAGTGACTGTGTGTCACTAGATAGTAGTTTGTGTGCTACTAGCAGTGGTTGTGTACCACTAGATATTAGTTTTGTACTATGGTGGAAACATACCTCCCTAGCTAAGAGGGAGTGTTGATGTTTCAACATCGGGTTGACCTTCTCCTAGATTGGGTTGCAGACCAAGGGAGATAGGATACATTTATCATAAAGGTGCACTTGTGGTAAATGGGCCCATGCATAGTCCTTCCTTGATCATGACAAGGAATAATATGGACTCGAGGTGCTTGAAGTGTTTTCCACGTGTCAGTTAGCATCAAGATGACATTCACTAACATGTGTGTACCTATGGTGAAAGATCCTGGTGTGGTATTTGTCCTAGTCATGGTGACTTGACAAGGAAAGATAAAGACTCAAGATGCTATAAGCTATTACATGTAGACCCGGAGTGAGCCTGATCTTAGAGAGAGTCAATTGGCTCAAAAGGGAGAGTCATGGAAGGAGTTTATCCTCGGTTCAGGTGGGAGAGAGACGTCTCCCAAGACTGAAATACAAGTGTCATGAGTCTAGGGTGAAGTTTGTATACTTCAGAGACAAGCTTGTCATGTTGCAAAATGTCTCCCTCATTGAGAGGGAGTGTTGATGTTTGAACAACATCGAGAATACATTCTCTTAGATCAATAATTAATAATATAATTATTGATTATTAAATACTATATATAATAAGTAAATGATAATAATAAATAGTTATTGATTATCCAAGGAACGCATCCATTCATGGATGGTCACCATATGTTCCCTATATATGGAACACTCATCATTGTAATAATATCTCGATCATATCTCATATGATGAAAAAACAACATACTTAACGTGCTAGATCTTCTAACAACACATGCAGGAGTTTGAGGTACATGTTGCTCCTGTTGTTGTACATTTTGATTTTCTGGTACCTTTGGAATTTCTTTTTCAGTGATCTCATCAAGCACTATGTATTTTGGTTTTTCTTCTTCCAGTTTCCTTCCCTGCAACTGATCTTTATATATGACCTTCTCATTGAATATGAAATCTCTACTCCTAATGATTTTGTGATTTTCATAATCCCATAAGCGATAACCAAGATCATTAACACGATATCCAATAAAGGTACACTTCTTAGATTTTTCTTCAAGCTTTGTTCTATTTTCTTTATCAATATGGGCAAATGCTTCACAATCAAAAGTCTTCATAAATGGATAGTTTACCTTTTTACCTGTACATGCCTCTTCTGGAATGCCACCATCCAAAGAACTTGAAGGTCCTCTGTTTATCAAGTAAATAGCAGTATCTACATCTTCTACCCAAAACTGTAAGGGAAGTCATGCATGCAATCTCATACTCCTTGCATACTCCATGATGGTCATGTTCATCCTTTTTGACACACCATTTTCTTGTGGTGTTCCTAGAATTGTCTTCTCTCTATGAATCTCATGGTATGAACACTAATAATAAAATGCCTTGCTGCAATATTCACCTCCATCGTTTGATCTGAGACACTTCAACCTTTTTCCTGTCTCATTCTCAACCAAAGCTTTCCATTTCTCAAAAGTATCAAAAACATCATATTTTTGTCGAATGCAATAAACCCAAGTTTTTCTAGTTGCATCATCAATAAAAGTAACATAATAATGAGAGCCACCGAGAGATGATACATGAGTAGGTCCCCATACATATGTATGCACAAGCTCTAACCTTTCACTCTTCTTTTATTTTCTGACTTTAAGAAATCTGACTCTCTTCTGTTTTCCATAAACACAGTGCTCACAGAAATCCAAATCTGTTTAATATATGGAAACAAATTTCTTTTGTGAAGTATTTGCATCCCCTTCTCACTCATGTGTCCAAGCCTATGATGCCACGGTGTTGTATCCACTCCTATAAAAGATAAAGAGATAGAAGAGTCAGTATTATCAGTACATAAATACAATGTACCTACCTTCTCTCCTTTTGTTATCACCAATGATCCTTTGGTGACCTTCCACGCATTATATTTAAATATAGATATACAACCTTCACTTGCCAACTGCCCAGTTGAAATTAGATTTTTCCTTAGATCTGGAACATGTCTTACCTCTTTCAACAACCATTTGTTTCCACTCTTTTGTTTTATTTGTACCTTCCAAATTCTAACAATTTTTCATGGTGCATCGTCACCCAAATGAACTTGTCCATAATAACCTTGAACATAATCTAGAAAATGTTTCCTATGGAGTGTGGCATGAAATGAAGGCTCTGAATCTACTACCCAAGACTCAAAAATATTATCTACAGAAAGAATCAAAGCATCTTGCAACACATCACCTGTTACATTTTCTTCTTGATTTTTCTCTTGTTGTCTATCTCTTTGTTTCTTTGGAGCTTTGTAGTATTTCTTCAGATGTCCTTTCTTCCCACAATTCCAGCACTTTATCTTTCCCAGTCTGGATTTGGATCTTCCCTTCCTAGAATACCCATAGTTCCCTAAGCCCTTTCCTCTATCATTTTTTCTTCCCATGTTCTTCATGTTTAACGCATTACCTGATGTCTCACCCGTGCTTTTCTGTCGCATTTTCTCACTAAGGATAACACCAACAACATCATCAAATTTTAAAGTGTTTGAACTAGAGACAGAGTTACTTATAGCCATGACCAAGTCGTTATTGCTTTCTCGCAATGAGCACAAGATTAGAAGAACCGCGACCTCATCATCAAAGTCCACACTTACAGAACTTAGTTAATTAGTAATCATATCAAATTCATTTAAATGATCTACAACAGACCCACCTTCTGACATTTTCATATTAAATAATCTCTTCATTAGAAATACCTTATTGGAACTCGAGGTTTTTCATATAGTTTAGCCAATGCGTCCATTAGCTCCTTCATTTTCTTTTCTTTTGAAATATTGAAAGCTATTGATGCTTCCAATCTTAGCCCTATCATTCCTAGTGCCTTTCTGTCAAGAACCTCCCATTCTTCATCCTTCATGGTCGTCGGCTTCTTTGCTATTCCACCCAATGGTAGGAATAGATCCTTCTGATATAAATAATCTTCCATCTACATCTTCCATAACTGGTAGTTTTGGCCATTAAATTTCTCGACCCTAAACTTTCCATCTTCCGCCATTGCTCCCACTCAAACCAAGAACCCTCTTTTCCTACAAGTTACCTTTTGTTCTAATACCAGTTGTTAGAAAAACATGATCGCGGAGCAATAAAATAAGACAAATGAGGAAATAAAACACAGAATATACACAATACAATAGAGACACATATATATGTGGTTCACCCAATGTGGGCTACGTCCACCATAGAAATTGTCAGGTCCTTCTTTATTATTATCCAACAAATGAAGGGATACAACGTACAACATACCCAGTGTAACTTCCTCTTCTTTATCTCACAGACTTCTCTCTCAGAATACAATATTCGCAATAATACACAGCCATAATACAATTCCCTCATAAAAGAGAGTTGCTTTCTAGGGAAAAAAACCCTAACATAATCTCTATCGTCATATATGTGACTTAATGATGAGGGTCAAGATTGACTATGAAATTACAATATACATTTACAAGGAAATTTTTCCTTTGGGGGATTTGCCCCCGAACCCCTGTTGTCCCTCGGACTCCTTAGCCGGGGGGATGAGCCCCCCGGACCCCGCAGCAGGGGAAAGCCCCCCCTGTAATCCCCCCACATGGAGGGGTGTACAAGCTTCTAGGGTGTACAGTCTTCATGGGGTATAAACACGGCTGAAAACAAAGAGCTCTTAATCAGGAAGATAATCAGGCTCCAAAACCAACACTCTGCCCATGATTTTCCTTTCTTTTCTTGCCTTCTACAGCAATATTCCATGGGTCCATTTCCCAATTCGTGGTTCAGGTCATGAATTTTTCCAGATGGGGTACTCTACCCATCTCCTCATTAACTCTTGAGCAAGACTTCCCAACTACCAGCTTGATTGGTAATTAAATTCTCTGGGCTATAGGATTGTTCTGAGTCTGAGGGATTTATATCCAATAGAGTATTGGCCTAACAGGGGTCATGTCAACCATTAATGGTCCCCCTTACCATTCCCTCTCATGCATCATAATATGGATTGGCAACACCTTCAGCAGTTGTGAAACAATTTCCATTTTATTTAATAACATAAATATTTACATTACCTTCTATAGAAAAAGTTCATCATTACCAAAATCCACACATAACTAGTTTGTCCATAGTCTTTTAGAAAAATACAATTATATTCATAGGCTAGGGAAATAGGGGTATTACAATCCCCTCCCCCTTAAAGGAACATTGTCCTCGGTTTTCTACTTGTCTTTGTGATCTTTATGTACAATAGTGAACAAAAACGAGTATACATGTTTCATGGCATCAACTTCACCTGGACCAAAGTGTTTCCACTGCACCTTGACATGTACAATGGTTATGTTCCTAAGTGGGATTTCTTTCCTGTCTAGTAAGCATTGTGGATCTGGTAGGAATTCTCCCTCTAGTTCGACCTGATTCACAGACCAGTCAATTATATGATTAGAATCATGTACATATTTCTTCAGTAATGAAACTTGGAAAACATTATGCACTTTCACTGTGGGTGGAAGTGCTAGTCTATATGCTACAAGTCCCACTCTGTCCAAAATTTCAAAGGGTCCACAAAACCGAGGTGTCATCTTGGCACAAGTTCCCATTCTCAAGGAACTTCTCCTGGGCCTAATTCATATATACACATGATCCCCTACTTTGAACTATCTAGGAGTCTTATTTATGTCTGCATATATTTTTTATCTATCCTGAGTTATTTTCAAATTTTGTTTTATTTGAACTACTTGTTGTTTCATCTATTTTAGCATGTCTAGCCAAAGTGTAATTTTGTCCACTTGGTTATTCTAGTTGATTGGAATATTGCATTGTCTGCCATAGAGGGCCTCAAAAGGGCTCATCTTCAATAACTCATGGTAGCCATTGTTGTAGGAAAATTCTGCCAGTGGTAAGTACTCTTCCCATTTCTTGGGTTGATGCATCACATGCATCCTTAGCATGTCCTCTAACACTTGGTTTACCCTCTTTGTCTTCCCATTAGTTTGAGGGTGATAGTTTGTACTAAATAACAATTTAGTCCCAAAACCAACAAACATAGACTTCCAAAAACTTGAGGTAAATTGTGTATCTCTGTTTGATATGATTTCCTTGTGTATACAATGTAGTCTAAATATTTATTTCATGAAACTATTGGCAATATCTATTGCCTTGCAAGTTGACTTTACAAGAATAAAGTGAGCATCCTTTCTTAGTTTATCCACAACCACCATAATGGCATCATTTTGTTTGGTTGATTTAGGCAATCCAGTGATGAAATCCATGGATATCGTTTCCCATTTCCATTCAGGAATTGGTAGGGGATGCAACAGCCTTGTTGAGTTTTTGTGCTCCACTTTAACTTGCTAGCATTCTAAGCATTTAGCCAAGTAGTTAGATATGTCATTTTATATTCATGGCCAGTAAAACAACTTCTTAGTGGTTGTGATCATTTTCTGATAACCAAGGTGACCAGTATATGGTCTTTTATGTAGTTCATCCATTATGAACCTCTTCGAGTCTTCACAATTTGGAATATACACCCTACCTTTGTAAGTTAGCAAGCCATCATTCAACAGTTGATAGCCCTCATACTTCATCCCCGTGGGCTCTTGTTCTAGGTATGATTTCACATTTTTGAAAAATGCATATGTTTCTTGTGTACTTTTGACTCTGTCCTTGATATCTGATTCACAGGTGCTTACAGCTGCCAAGTGAATCGCTTTCATGTTTCTACCAAGGGCATCAACGATTCTGTTTTTTTGTTCCCTTAATATGTTTGATTTCAAAATCAAATTCATTAAGGAGAGCCATCCACCTAGCTTGTCTAGCATTGAGTTTGGGTTGGTCAAACAAATATCTCATCCCACTATGGTCTGGCATAAGTACAAATCTTCTACCTAGGAGGTAATTCCCCCACATTTTTAAATCATGTACTATGGCAGCTAATTCCAAATCATGTGTCGCATAATTGATTTCATGCTCATTCAATTTTCTAGATTCGTAGAAAATTGCATGTCCTTCTTGCATAAGGACTCCTTCGAGTCCTTCCTCTCAGGTATTTGTACACACAATAAAGTCCTTGTTTGGCTCTGCAATTTTCAGCACAGGTGCAATGGTTAAAAGGTATTTAAGATGCTCAAAACTCTCTTCACACTCCGTTGCCCAAATAAATTGAACTCCCTTTTTCTGAAGGGAGGTGATTGGACAACCAATCTTGGAAAATCCCTTTATGAACCTTTTCTAGTATCCTACTAGGCCCATAAAGGTTTTGATATCAGATACATATTTTTGTGTAAGACAATCCATAATGTCTTTGATCTTGACTAGATCGACTGCCACTCCTTCCTCAGTGATGACGTGGCCTAAGTAATGGACTTGTTTTTGGAAGAAAAAAAACACACTTACTAAACTTAGCATAGAGCTTGTGCTCTCTTATCACTTGAAGCACTAACTTGAGGTTCTCTTCATGCTCTTCTCTACTCTTAGAATATATCAGAATGTCATCTATGAGAACCAACACAAATTTTTCCAAGAACTTGTTGAGTACATTATTCATTAAGAACATAAAGGTGGTTGGTGAATTGGTAAGCCCAAATGGCACCACCACAAATTCATAGTGCCCATATCTTGTCCTAAAGGTTGTTTTCAGGATGTATTCATCCTTAATTAGGACTTGATGGTATCCAGACCTCAAGTCAATCTTGAAGAAAATTATAGCACCCCTTAATTGGTCAAACAGGTCATCAATTCTTGGCAAGGGATATTTATTCTTAATTGTCATCTTGTTGAGTCACATGTAGTCTATGCACAACCCGAGTGTGCCATCCTTATTCTTCACAAACAAGGTCGGTTCTCCCCAAGGAGACACACTAGGCCGTATGTAACCTTTTTCCAAAATTTCCTTCAATTGTAACTTGAGCTTGACTAGCTTAGGTGTACTCATTCTATAAGGTCATCTAGACATTGGCACTATTCCAAGTACAAGTTATATTGAGAAATCAATGTCTCTTCTTGGAGGTAGACCTGGTACCTCTTCTAGAAATACATCTTTATACTCTCTCAATATAGGATGGTCCTCTAGGCTTGGTTTATTGTCCTCAACATAGTTCAGTACTTGTATTGTATACAAAGGACATCATTTTCTACAAGAATTCTTCACTTGAAGGGTTGATATTTGTCTCACTGAGACAGGCTTTTGAATTCCATGTAGGGTCCTTTTCTTCCCTTCCTCATCTTCACACTCTAATGTTTTATTGTAGCAGTCCAACTTGGATTTATAGGCAACCAACCAATCCATGCCAATCGACATGTCATAGGATCCCAAAGGGAGTATTTTTATATTTTCTTGGGTGGACATCCCACTCATAATGAATTGGTGGGATGGTATGACTTTTGTTTTCTTTCTTTTTGTTCTAGTGGCTAGTTGTACCAGCCATGATTTAGCATGTTTTACTTGCTGTAGTTTACATTTCTCAACAGTTTGAGGTGCAATATAACTCAGATTACAACTAGGGTCTATTAAAATGGAAACAATATGGTTGGTAGTCATACCTTCCATCTCCACCACTGAAGCTTGGTGGTCAACCTGTTTATTATCCAGGGCTGCATAAATTTGTGGCATTCTCCTAGCCACATCATTGGTTGTGGTAGCTTCATGGATGTTGTAGACCCTCCTATTGTCTTATTGTCTATGTGGGTAGTTCCTCATTGATCCAAAAAGGATCCAAAGAAGGTTAAGAACAATTTAGAACTCATAGAGGCAACTCATAACGCTTAGATTGGCTTCAGCAGATAGATAAAGGGAAAAAATTCAAAGTTTCCAAAACTCAGTGAAAATAACATGATCGTGAAGAGAACGTCGCACGATTTATAACGGCACAAACGGCTCATCAAACGGAGTTACGGATTGAAAGATATTCGCGGTCAAAGTTTGGTCAACCTAGCCCAATCAACAGGGGATGAGTCATCATCTGTACTGCTCACGTCAGCATCCGTACGGATGATGTCGTCATCTATACAGTACATGTGGTAGGAGCAGGAAGGCGATATGTGTCATGCTGTCATCAACATGACGTCAGCATGATGACGTGGAAGCACCAGAGGTTGCCATGTGTCACCCAATTTGGGTGTTTTCGGGCCAATCTGTGGACCAATCGAATCATGGCACGTGGCAGTACATACGGTTTGTACGCTGATGTTGCACGATGACTTGGCAGAGGAAAATGTGGCCTAATGAGAGGTCGCCACGTGGACCAATCAAAGGCTACCACGTGGCAGGTGGGAAATGCTCAATGACAGTCCGTGAGCAAAATTTGAAAAAAATATAAAGTTTAGCGGGTCCGCCAAATCTAGCGGACCACGCCAAACTTGGCCACGATTTAAAACATTGGGATATTGATTAGCACCACCGCTAAACTAGCGGAACAAACCATATGTTATATTTACACATTGCAACAATACAAACCCAAAAGGGGGAGGCCCGCGGGTTTGACCTCGGGACCTCTACCCCATGTGTGCCTTAATAATTCCACCCAAACCAATAGGCCACGGGCCTTACATTGTAACCAACACCGTGAAAAAGTCTTAAATGTTGAGTCTACCAAGCCAGTGGGGAGAGGTGCACGTAAGGTACAGTCACTTGGGCACAGAATTCTATGCAGTTCAGTCATTAATGCAGATTGCAGAGAGGGCACGAAAATCGAGACAAATTTTTTCTTGGGCCTGGGAGTGCTAAAGCCGGATTGAGGTGTGGAGAAATTCATTTTTGGGTAATTCGACGCCACGAATTCAGTGGTGTTGTCTGTTTTCTGATTTGAGCATTATTTCTATAGTTTGATTTCAAATGAGGTATACTTATGTATTTGCCAAATTCTTTTGATGAGTTAATGAAAGAGCCTACCCATTTGAGAGCAGGACCCGGAGACGAACTCCATTATCAAGTTTTTGGTGTTCAGATTTGATGCTTATGTCTCTTCATTTTTTTATTTTTCCTTCTTTAATGGTGCACTTTAATTTATGCTCATTTAATGTAATTCTTTATAAGTCACTCGATGAAAAGATCTTGGATCATGTTGGTATCAAAGCAGTCGTCTTTGACTTGAATTGTTTAGTGTGAATGCTTAATAGGGCCAAGCATAAGCAGGGTGAAGGAACTCTTAATAATTTCAATCCCAAAGTTGGTCGTGCATCCCAAAGGAAGAAAATGGCAGAAGAGGACAAGCGTGATGAACAAGAGAAAAAAATCCATATGTTCTTTTATCGTATGTCATAAATGGTTGAACGAATGTATGGATATTACGAGAAGAGGATGAAGAAGAAAGGGAAGAAAAAGGAAGCACATGCAGATGATGATGCTTTGGTAAACCAAGGGGCTGGAGGAGACCCTCCTGAGCCTCTGTCTTCACCTTCAAGTTCTAGTTCTTCTTCCTCTGAGCATTCTCATCATTCTCATCATTCTAGCCATAAAGCCTCTTTTAAGAAATTGTTATTAAAGCTTGATGTAAAATTTGCTTTACATATGTTTAGTGGAGATGCTAATCCTGAAAAGCTAGATAATTGGATCTGATGGGTTGAAGTATATTGTCGTGTTCAACATATTGATGAAGAAGAAGTTAAAGTGCAACTGGATTCTCTTCGGTTGGAAGGCACCGCTCTCGTATGGTGGGAGAACAAGCTTCAGGACAAAAGCAAGTGTGGTAATCTTCTTTCCTCATGGTCGGAATTCAAATCAGCGATAAGGAAGCAATTTTATCCATTAGGGTATTTACATAAAGCAATGATGGAATAGCAAACTTTAAGGCAAAGTAAAGGTCAAACTGTACAAAGTTGCACTGAATAATTTAGGAAGAAAGCTCTTGCATTGAACATTCCTTTGGATTCTTATGAAACTTTAATGAAGTATATTGGTGCACTTCACATTTATATTCATCAGACTTTGCTCTTGTTCAACCCCACTAGTCTTGACGAAGTTTGTGTGCAAGCCACTCACCTTGAGAACAAGGGGAAGCATGTTCAAGAAGATCCCACGAAAAAACATTTCAATCTCCCACATAAAACTTTTAAGAAGTTTAAAAGGAAGGACAGGAAGACTTCCACGGTAATGAGAGAAGGAGGAAAGCCATCTTGCACTCGTTGCAAGAAAAGTGGTCATGATGAAGAACATTGTTGGAAACTGCATCCAGAAAAGAAACCGAAACAATTCAGTGGAAAGGGGAAGACAAAAACCATTGCTACGGTGCAACAAGATCTTGGTTCTGATTCGGGAGATGAAGGAAAGATCACAGTGGTTGGAGTACAAGGTAAATATTCCCTTCATGCTAGATCAAGTTCCAATAATGAATCTCATGATGATGAACGAAATAGGAATGAATTATTTCACATAAGAGTTGTATCTAAACACACCAAGATAGATACATTATTTGATCTAGGTTCCCAAGTAAACTTAATATTTGAAGAACTTGTCAAGAAGATCGGTCTTGAAATGACACCACATCTGAAGCCTTATCCTCTTGGTTGGGTATGTGATAAAGCAAAACTTAATGTCACCAAACAATGTAGGGTCACATTTGCTATTGCTTCAAAGTTGATTAATGAAGTGGATTTTGATGTTGTACCACTTGATATATGTGGCATAGTGTTGGGAAGTCCTTATCTTTATGATAGAAAAGCAGTCTTATTTCGTCATGAGAACAAATACCACCTTACTAAAGGGGGAGTTGAATATGTTGTTAGAGCTCATAGCATGAGGGTAAATACAACACTTGTTAGTGCAGGGAAAATGAAAAGACTCATAAACACTAATAAGAGATATGTACTCATGGTCGTAAGAGAGAAAGATGTCGAGACATCCGACGCTTTCCAAGGATGTGATCCATCTCATAAAAAAGAATTAATTGATATTGTTTCTAACTATGATGATATTTTTTAGGAACCAGATAGATTACCTCCTAAGAGGGAAATCTAACATGAGATACATCTTCAGCAGGATTCTCCTCTTCCTAATGTGAGCATGTACAGGATGTCAGTTGTGTAGATGACAGAGATCAAGAAGCAGGTACAGGGCTTATTGGATCAAGGGGTCAACATGCCCAGTTCATCTCCTTATGGTTCTCCAATCGTGATGGTGCCAAAGAAACATGGCACATGGCGAATGTGTGTCAATTACCGGGCCTTAAATAAAATCACAGTGAAAAATCGATACCCTCTTCCTCGTATAGATGATTTACTTAATCAGTTCAAGAATGATGTTTATTTCACTAAGTTGGATTTGTGTAGTGGATATCATCAAATCAGGGTCGCAAAACATGATGCATGAAAAATTGCCTTTAAAACCAAACATGGATTGTTTGAGTGGTTAGTTATGTCGTTTGGGCTTTGTAACGCTCCGGAAAATTTCATGCGTGTGATGAATGATGTATTCAGGCATTTCCTAGATGACTTTGTGATTGTGTATTTAGACGACATTCTTGTTTTTAGCAGGACTTGGGATGAACATGTGAGGCATGTAAAGCAAGTATTGGATACTTTGCAAAGGGAAAAGTTGTATGTAAAATTATCTAAATGCGAATTTGGCAAGACTACACTTGTGTACTTAGGTCATATTGTAGGAGGAGAACAATTAAAAATTGATCCTTCCAAAATTAATGTAATTGTAAATTGGCCTGAGCCAAAAAGTGTAACCGAAGTTCAAATCTTCTTAGGTGCATTCCAGTATTGGAGGAGGCTCATTTCCAACTTCTCCTTTATAGCAGCTCCTTTGCATGCCTTAACCGGTGTGAAGAACACTTTTCAGTGGGAAGGAAAGCAACAAAAAGATTTCGACACTTTGAAGGAGAGGATCAGTATCGCACCAATATTAGCATTGTTGAATCTTCAAAAACCTTTTGAGATCGAGACAGATTCCGGTGGATACGCCATGGGTGCGGTATTGATGCAATATCGTAAGCCTATCTGTTACCACTCTGAAACTTTTAACCAAGTTGTTGTTAACTATCCTACATATGATAAAGAGTTATATGCATTGGTCCAAAGCATAAAGAAATGGAAGCACTACTTGTTAGGGAAGGAAACGATCATACATACAAATCACCAACCCTTACAGTATCTCCAAGCACAGACCAAATTGCAACAATCTCGACACTATAGATGGATGGGTTTTCTACAACAATTTCATTTGGTAATCAAGTACAAGAAGGGTACAAGTAACAAGGTAGTCGATATGCTTTCTATACCTCTTATTGTTGCTTCTATTATTTTGAAGAATACTTATTTATCTCATGATAGCTATGTATAACAATATGCCATCGATGAAGATTTTAAAGAAGTATATGAGAAGTTAACCCTTGGTGCACAGGTAGAGAACTATTGTCTGCAGGGAAAACTACTCTACCATCTTGGAAAGATACGTATTCCTACAAGTGAACGAGTCCATGTAATATGAGAAGCTCACATTTCTCTTTTGTTTTGGCATTTTGGGTTAGGAAAAACTATGGCTCATTTGCAGAGGTTTTGTTACTGGCCTCAAATGAAAGCAGTTGTAACTAAATATGTAAATGGGTGTGTGATGTGCTCTATTTGTAAGCCCACTAATAGAAAATTGGGGCTATACTCACCACTTCATGTTCCATCCCATCCATAGGAAATTATCTCCATGGATTTTGTAGGGGGTTTACCAATGACCAAAGGGGGTCATGACTATTTATATGTTGTAGTGGATAGGTTCAGCAAGATGTGTATCTTGATGCCATGTAAAAAGCAGATCACTGTTGAGTAGACTGTTAATCTCTTCTTTCAATATGCTTGGGTTCACTTTGGGTTACCCACATCCATTGTCTCGGATCGAGATACTCGATTCCTTAGGGACTTTTGGACTAGCTTGTGGAGGATGATGGACACCAAATTGAAGAGGAGCACTGCTTTCCATCCACAAACCGATGAACAAACAGAGGTGGTAAACTGAACAGTGGTACTTTTGCTTCAAGGCTACTGCAACAAGCATCCCAAGTTATGGGATGAACATATACCCTATGTACAACATGCTTACAACTGAGCTTTACATTCATCCACTCAGAGTTCACCTTTTGGAACATGTTTTGGGTACCTACCCACAGTTCCTTTGGACTTGATGTATGGGAGAGATGCCGATGTGAATGAAGAACGAACAGAGGATAGAGCCCGCAAGTTCATCCAGAGGATCTAACAGATACACTAGGCAGTCAGGGAACATTTGGAGAAAATTCAATCACAGTATAAAGCTCAGCATGACAAGCACATGGATGATCATCAATTCCAAGTTGGAGACCGAGTATGGCTTCACATCAACAAGGAGAGATTGAAGGGTGAAGGCAAGAAACTCAAGCCCATTCGTTATGGACCCTTCACTATATTGGAGAAAAGTGGTACCAATGCATTTCGTTTGGATCTTCCACCTTATATGCAGATTTACTCAGTTGTGAACGTTGAGAACTTGAAGCTTTTTTAGCCTCCCATGACCATGAATCAAGATGAGGAAGTTTCAATACCTTCAATTGATGAGTTTGCACCTGAGTACTTGGATGAGTTACAGGAATATATCATCCTGGACAGGAGAATGAGGACTTCACGCATGGATGATGTTGATTATCTTCGAGTAGGCTTAAAGGGCACACATCCAAGCAAGGCAAAGTGGATAGAGAAGGACAAAGTGAGGGGACTCTTCCCTCACTTACCTGTGGGTTTATGAAAGCTTTTGGTGGTCCAAAAATCTCTCAGTGGGAAGGCGTGATACAAAAAGGATCTAGAGAAGGCTAAGAAAAACTCAAAACTCGCAGAGGCAACTCAGAACTCTCAGAATGGCTTCAATAGATAGAGAAAGGGAAAATATTCAAAGTTTCCAAAACTTAGTGAAAATGACATGATCGCGAAGAGCACATCGCAAGATTTCTAATGGCGCAAATGGCTCGTCAAACGAAGTTACGGATTGAAATATATTTGTGGTCAAAGTTTGGCCAACCTAGCCCAGTCACCAGGGGATGAGTCAGCATCTGTACTATTGATGTCAACATCCATACAGATGACATCATCATATGTACAATACACGTGGTAGGAGAAGGAAGGTGACAAGTGTCATGCTGACATCATAATGACGTTAGCATGATGACATGGCAACACCAAAGGCTACCACGTGTCACCCAATTTTGGCATTTTCGGGCCAATCCGTGGACCAATCGGATCGTGGCACGTGGTAGTCCATACGTTTTGTACGCTGACATGGCATGATGACTTGGAAAGGGACAGCGTGGAACAAACCATATGTTATATTTATACATTGGAATAATACAAACCCAAAAGAGGGAGGCCCACAGGTTTGACCCCGGGACCTCCTCCCCCATATGTGCCTTAATAATTCTGCCCAAACCAGCAGACCACGAGCCCTACATTGTAACCAACGCCGCGAAAAAGTATTAAATTTTTAGTCTGCCCAACCAATGGGGAGAGGTCCACGTACGGTACGACCGCTTGGGCACAGAATTCTATGCAATCCCGTCATTAATGCAGGTTGCAGAGAGGGCACGAAAACAGAGACAAATTTCTTCTTGGGCCTGGGAGTGCCAAAGTCAGATTGAGGCGTGGAGACAATCATTTTTGGGTAATTCGACGCCACGAATTCAGTGGTGCTGTCTGTTTTCTGATCTAAGCATTATTTTTGCAACTTGATTTTAGAATGAGGTATACTTATGCATTTGCCAAATTCTTTTGTTGAGTTAATGAAAGAGCCTACCCATTTGAGAGCAGGACCTAGAGACATAGTCCACCAAGGACGAAATCTGTTATCAAGTTTTTTGTGTTCAAATTTGATGCTTATGTCTCTTCATTTTTTAGTTTTCCTTCTTTAATGGTGCACTTTAATTTATGCTCATTTAATGCAATTCTTTATAAGTCACTCGATAAAAAGATCTTGGATCACTCATCAAATGTTCTTCTCCATGCCGCCAACGCTTCAATGGTTCTCTCTTTGTATTATCAGTCTTTCTTGGGGATGATCCAAATGGATTATTTCCACTCTGAGATGGAAAGTAATGTTGATACACACTCTTAGTAGGAAGACTTATCTTAGAGATTTTCCCATGACTCTTAAATCTTGAGGATTTAAACCCCTTCTTTTTTAATCCCAATTTACTTTTCTTCTTCCAATCCTTATGAGGTTCTACCTTGTTCTTGAATTGCTCATAGAAATACCTTGCCTTCCAAATAGTGTCTTCTAAAGTCATAGTTTCATCAAACTCAATTTCGTCTCAAAAGGATTGAGGCAAACCACTAATGAATCATTGCATATTTACTTTTTCATCCTTTATGTAGGGCACGTACCTCATCAAGTCGAGAAATTTGTTGATATATTCATCTATGGTGAGCTTCCCTGGCTTGATTTCATAAAACTCCTTGGTGTTTTCATCGTAGTAGCTTTTAGACAGGTACTTCTTCTTAAAGTATTTCTCAAATTATTTCCATGACATCTCCTTCTAATGAATTAATTTCACATTACTAAGATCCTCCCACCAAATGGAGGCCTTTCCATTCAAGTTTAAAATGGTTATTTGGGCCTTTAAGTTTTCATAGTAGTCATGGACTCTGAAGTACTTCTTTAAGACAAACAACCAAACTTATGCTTCTTCCCCCTTTTTAATTTCTCCATCAAACATGGGTGGTTTGGATTTCTTAAACTCTTTAGGGTTAGGGCTCTTGGAATGTTTCCTCCTCTTTCTTATCCTCTGAGAGTGTGAACTAGTCTCACTGCTAGATAGTTCCCTGTCAATTCCCTTGCTAGAGGATTCTTCAAATGAATCCTTGACGTTAGCATGCCTCTTGGCTCCATGTTGGGCCTTCTTTGAGGTGCTTCTCCTTGTGTTTCTATTTTCAGGGCCATGCTTTTGTATCTCGGGTGGACTTTGGGTTTTCTTAGTCTAATGTCTATCCACATTATTGGTTGTTGGTCCAGGTTGCAACTGCCTCTGTATGTATGACAGGCTTTGCAACAAAATTGCATTTATTTCAATTTTATTTTCTTATTCTTTTATAATCCTCTCATTGTGTACTTTAAAACTTTGTAATTCTACCATGAGGCTTCTTACAATTTCAACCAAATCCAGAGGTGTTTCCACCGCTCTCCTTTCATCATACATTTCTTCTTTGTTATGGGATCTCTCTCCCATCTCATGATGCATCACCATTATTTTTTTTATAGTTTCCCTTGCTATCCATTGATTGTTTATGTGTTGATAACAACATTATATGTTAGTTAATTATCCAAGGTGAAATCGGCTTCATTATTTAACACAAAACAACAACATATAGTCCAGATTTAAACATGTAAAAACAACAGAATGTCTCATTTCTTTTTTCATTAGTAAAGTTCAATAAGCTCTTGGGAATGGGGGAGGGTAGGGTGTTGTCCCTCTTAAAAGTTCTCTAATAACATTTATTCTACTCTTTAATGAGCCCAAGCAAGCCAAGTGTTGTTGCCTGCTCTCATACCACTATGTCACACACCCAACCCCCTAAGTACCTTTTTAAGGGATGGGGTACTAAAATTTTACTTCTTCCTTAATCATCTCAAAAACCTTTATTTGAGGACATCATCTCCTTTTGCACGTCCTCGGTTTTCCAACATCGGCAACCATGCTTAGATTTGAGCTCAGGGTCGAAAGTTATGAACCCCTTGAAATTTCTCAGGCTTCCATGGATAACATTTAGCTTGCTGCTACGCGACCATCACATGGATCCTATCACTCGAGACATCTGACATGGTAGCTCGTAGTGTCAACATGGCGTCTATCTAATTTGCTTCAACAGATTGTTGTCAACGTAGATCCTATGGTCGTTGGCATTCAAGATTTCGTCTAGTTTACCCACTTTCTATCCCCGACAGGAATAACATCGAGGAATATTCTCCTTCGAAGTCGTCCATTCGGAATTCACACAACTCATGAAATTTCACCAATCTGAATTCAGGATATCAAGGAATATTCTTCTTCGATGCTGACACGACCTGTCTATTCACTCATCCACAGATCGACGATTATTGTTGAGCTTCATTCATACATCGATCAATGGCCTGGATTTACACTCTAAATCCTCTCGTTTGGAGTGTTTCCACATCGGTTCATCAAGCTATTATGAAGAATCTATCTCCAGTAGATGGTGGGGATACTTCGATGATTTCTCCGACCAACGGTTGAGATTAAACCTCGTTTTCCACCTTGGTCACTACTACCACGGTGCACCTGTATCTTGACGTGACATATGGTTTAGTATCTATTCGATACATGGAGTCTATCATGACTCTCCATGTCACCATAAGGTGCATAGGCTCGCTTTGCCAAAGATAGATATATGTCATTCTTGTATAAACCTATTAGGATACTTAACTAATACTTTCTTAAAATATCGCTCCTCGGTATTTATTTATTAATTCTTCATTATGGATAATTAATATTCACTGATTATTTACCCTTGTAAACATATTTTCACTTAGCCAAATAATTTACTTAATTACCATTTTGGAATGATTATCTTATGACCTAATTAATTATATTATAACATAATTTATATTATGTTATAATATAATTAATTTTGATTGGAGGGTATTTAGGCTTATAATCCTTGATTAATATAATAATCAAAGAACTTGGCTTATAATTTCACCCCATATTCCTTCACGTAATTTAAAATACATATATTAATATATGCATATTTATTTATTAATTCGGAGAAAAAGAAAAAGAATTAAATATATTCAATTTGATACTTATTACATATTACATCAATTCAAGCCATTTCCAAGGTCTTCGCTATTGAAATATGTGCGCCCATCTCCTTACTCCAACCACCAATCACATGGGGGAAAGGTTTAATATTATTAAAATATATATGCATGGAACCTATTTAAAACTCTTGTCATCGCTCCAGTGGCTTTAGACTTTATTTGCATGCTCCCTTCCAATTACTCTGAAGAGCCAACTCTAAATGACTTCTCTCTTGGGATGTGTGCATACCTCCCACTCATCTAATAAACAATCATGAAGGGGTATGCTTTAGTGTTATTTAATATGGGTGGGGTCTTATGTTGCCCAGGCTTTAGGACTCCGAACACTCCCTCCTCATTTATGACTCTGGACACTTTGGACATTATTCAACTACCCCTTTTATTTACTCCAAAATGGTTTGGAATTTGTG
This sequence comes from Picea engelmannii, assembly GCA_009831015.1. Taxonomy (NCBI): domain Eukaryota; kingdom Viridiplantae; phylum Streptophyta; class Pinopsida; order Pinales; family Pinaceae; genus Picea; species Picea engelmannii. The sequence continues at coordinate 961,800 of ML782808.1, forward strand.
CCAAAATATTATAGTGTTATAATGTTCAGGACTCCATTGGTCTTCGCAATCTATATGTTTTCTCCTTTCTCATTATTCCGAAGGCAAATCCTAAAAAGGTAAATATTATATTACAAATTATCTAAGTCTTGTACACTTGGGTCATTGCTAAGATGATTTTTCTTCTTTTGTAATTAATTTTATACCATAAAAAAAAAAAAAAGGAGATTATAATTTTTCCATACATTAAGTCTGCAGAGATAAAATATGTTCTCAGGAAATCCCTTCAGAAGCGCGGGGTGACTTACGCAGAGTGTGACCTTTGAAAACAGGGAAACTTAGCACAGTTAGATTTTTTACACCAGAAAGAAAGAATTCCCAAACCTCCATTACTCACTCACGTAGGGATTTCATGGATTTAATATGTAAATTTCAAATTCTTATTATTCAAACATTAAACCTTTTAGAGGGTAATTCAAGAATTTACCATCAATTACCAGATCTTACCATTTGTTCAACTTTTCCCATAAAAGACATAAATTGCACATTTTCATTTATAAATTAAGTTATTTATTTGTTAAATTTGTTTTCCAACATATTTACATGTCTTGGAAGTAAAATTCTTGTGCTTACCAAAATTTACCAAATTCCTAATTACAAGCATTTCTTTACTGAATTTTAGGGATAAATCATTATTCCCAATTATTTCCCTTTGAACATCCATTTTACTATGTAAAATCAAGTAAAATTGGTTTTTCTTACCAAATTCAAAGGAGAATTTAATTATCCACAATATGTCAATTTCTAGATTTCACTTTTATTTCAAATTTAGAAATTTAAAGTGCATTCTCATTCCTTTCCTAATGTTTGTTTGTAAAAATATTTTTCCTCTTCTCTAATGTGTGGATTCTCTAATGTGTTGCTTGCTCTCTTATTGTCAAATAGGGGTTGATCTTCCTTCAAGTTCTAAGTGTGGTAGATTTTCCAGACCAACAGAGAGGCCAAAGTCCTATGCCCAACCTTCAAATTTTGAACAGAAAGTTGCACTTTCATAATTACCAAGTTGATTTGGGATGACTGTGATGGCTTGACTTTACTAACAATTCAGAATTAGTTCATATAGTCTAGTATAGATGATCAGCCAACATTCTACTCCAAATTTTATTTAGAACCCATTACTAACAACTTTCTTTTTCTAGACAGGGGCAGGCAGAAAGCCAATGACAGAATATGATTTTCAAAACTTTACTTCTGATTTCCCAGCCAGTCAGACAATCAGAGTCACAAATTTCATTATTTAAATAGGATGATAGTTTCAGCAATCATCTAGCACTTGAAATCCATATAATTATAAAATAAACCAGTCAAGACAATACAAAACTCAGAAAAACACTTATCTGAAACTTGAAATTAGTTGGCAACAACTGAAGGGTGTTCCATTTTTCACCTAACCATAGGCACAGTTTCTCTTGTATATTCCTCAACTTTCCACCCCCTAGATATATCAAGATGCCATGAGAGAGAGGTTCGTCTTTTGCTCAGCAACAACAAAGGACAAATGTTACTCTCATTTTCCCACAGGAACCTAGTAGTTCAGTTTTCTATCCACCAAGCAAGGGTGCCTGTTGTGATTGCTCTCTCAATCACTCAAATCCTCTGCAACTCTGTTTCTCAACTTGATTAGAAAACACTACCCAACAATTCCTACTTCGGCTATAGCATTTTTTTTTTTCAATTCTCTTCCAAACCATAGAGCCTCTTATGCTCTACCTATTCACAATTGGTCCCCATACCCACTTGTGTGCATTCTCTACCCTCTACCTGTGATTTTCCTTTCTTTTCTTGCCTTCTACAACAAGATTTCAAGGTTCCATTTCCCAATTCGTGGGTCAGATCAAGAAGTTTTCTAGACGGGTTACTCTGCTCATCTCCTCATTGACTCTTGAGGAAGACTTCCCAACTACTAGCTTGACTGGAAATTAAATTCTCCAAGTCATAGGACTGTTCTGGGTCTGACCGATTTATATCCATAAGAGTATTGGCCTGGTAGGGGTCATGTCAACCATTACTAGTCCTCCTCACCATTCCCTCTCATGCATCATAATCGACATTGGAAATACCTTCAGCAGTTGTGCAACAATTTCCATTTTATTTAATAACAAAAATATTTACATTACCTTCTATAGCAAAAGTTCATCATTTCCAAAATCCACACATAACCAGTTTGTCCATGGTCTTTTACAAAAATACAATTATATTTACAAGATGGGGAAATAGGGGTATTACATGACTTAAATGTAAAATTAATTTAATATGGTAACTGAACAAAAGGATGGACTTGCCTTCGCATGTAATATATTTGAATATGTAAGGAAACTTCCATCCAAGGTGCAAGAAGAGAAGATCGCAACACACCTTTAGGAATTTCCTCAATAGTCTCATCACCTTCTATGAAATACAACCTTACCTCCATAAAAATGACTTTCCTTTTAAACCATCTTTCATTGTCCAAAGGGAAACCTATCAGTAGAGAAATTACTACTTCAATTACTAGAAATTGCATCCCTCGAATAATGGCATATCCACCCCAAAATTTCAAACAAAAATCCAATGCTACTAAGTCATCAAAACCATGTAACTGATCAAAGTAATCCAACCATCCTATATACTAAAATTTTTGAGTGATTATTGCATTATGTCTTAGTATGTTGGCGTATCTAAGCTCATGATGGTTTGGACGACCCCCCATGGTTTCCTATTTGTTATGCAACACAGTCAACTACTATTGAACCCTAAATATCTCACTAATTTTACAATTGACTAGGATTGCAGTGGTCAAGGAGAATTTGCAAGTTGGTTCTGCAATGTAGGGTTTGGGCATTATTAAGTTGTCGAATGGACAAGGCAAGGTCTTATGATTAAAAGGCATAGTGGTTGTCATAGGTGTATTTTCCACACATACAAGGAAAAGTACACAATTTTTTTTATGATGCAAAGGTGATGGTATTCATGACTTGCATGTTAACTCAAGTTGATGGTAACTTTTAAACAAGAAATACAAATAAGCAAATCATCTCAACACCGTCACATGTAAAAATCATATGCTAAAGAAAACATACTTAACAAAACAATCCAATGCAATTCGAATTCAGAAGTATACATCTTGTAGATACAAAATATGAATTTGTGTTCCAGATATTAGAAGAATATCAACCTCAATATTGCACAATAAATAAGAAAATTTACTTCATTCCTTGAAAATTTGACCATTTAGTTTATATTTATAGTTTTTTGGGGGGGGTTGTTTTTTATGGGTTTATGGGTCAATGTGTATCAAAGACATTAAGTATATTATCAAAGACAACAAAATGTTGACCCTATGTATATGCCACTTGTCACCATATGTTAATTCAACAACAACTATTTGTTTGGTTCTATAACATCACATAAGGTTCCATAATAGCTTCTCATGGTGCTGAAACAACCTATAGCATTTTTGTTGCACCTCTTCTTAAATTTCCATGACATCCACAAATTTTTTGCACTTCTACAACTGGTTGTAGCATTTTAAAATGCATTATAATGTTCTACAATAGGTTGGAGAATGTTATACAGCTCGTTGTATGGTTCTACAACAAGCTAAGGGCTTCTTTAAAAGCTCTCATACAACTAGCATTATTGTTCAAGGGCCAAACAAGCTGAAAAAACATGTCAATATTCATCTTAGATTAGAAAATATCCATGAAAACAAAAAAAAATAATCAAACTTAGCTCACAACCTCTAGTCTTCTTGCAATAGCAAATTGTCATATAATCAACAATATTATAGGAAAAAAGGGAAGGGAAAATGGATAAAAGGTGTCCAAAATGGACATCTATATTCCTCCATCTAATCCAAATGTTGTCACTTCTCATCATTTGTCAATCTCATGCTTAAAGGGGTGGAAACACATTCTATGGAAATTCTTTGTCTAATTTTGTAACATCACCACAAGGTTTTGTAGTGCCTTTGCATGGTTCGACAACAACTTGTAGGATTCTAGCAACTCTTCTTCAACTACCATGATATCCCCATTGCTCTATGCACTTTTGCAACTAGTTGTAGCATTCTACAACATGTTGTGATGTTATACAATAGGGTGTAGAATTTTCTACAACTAGTTGTAGCATTCTACAACACATTGTAATGTTTTTCAATAGGGTGTGGAATGTTTTGCAACTCACTGTAGGGTCTTGTAGCAACCTGAGGGCATCTGTAGCAACACTCCTATAGATACCATTAGTGATCAGGGGTCAAACAAGATCAAGAAATGTGTTAATTATTAACTTAGATGAGAAAATGTCTATGAAATCAAAGAAAAAATGTTAAACTTACCTTAGAGCCTTTAGTCTCCTTCTAGTAACAAATTGTCATTTAATTGGGAATGGTATAGAGAAAAAGGGCATAGAAGGCATCAAAAGGTGTCTAAAATGGAGGCCCGTCACTTGAACATGGAAGAAACTTAAGGTTGGAAACCTTAACGATGATGAATGGATTTATGAAAAAATATTCTCCTCAAAATCATATCTCGCAACCTAAGCACAAATGATATTATAACTCTTGGAAAATGTGGAAAATCATTGAAAGACCAAAAAGATAATTATTATTTTTTGCTTCTTGTACATAAATTGCATCATGAGCTTGTTTGTACATTGAGCGGTCATATGATTCAATGTTATCATTTTGCCAAGGGATGAATCTCCATAAATCATCCTATAAAATATGTAGTTCACTAATGAGTCAAGGGAGAGATATATTTCACGATTTGGGTTCTACAAGCTACCTATGATTCACAACATAATAGTATTCTCAAGAAGGGTTGACAGGAGCTAGAGGGATAGTCTTTTCTCCCAATGGGAAAATAGAAGATGAATTTTCTTAGTGACTAGTAATTGCAACAAACAATGAAGCTAAGGCTCTTTTAGTGTTTAAAGGTCTATTGTTGCTTAAAGAACATTGAGTCACTCAAGTTTTGGTAATTGGAGATTCCCCTCTTATAATCCATCATATATGGTCTTTATCATTTCCAAAAGAGAGTCCTCTTACTCGCTTCATAAAGTGTTATGAGGCTCTACTTTCAATCCTTGCTCCTTTGGAATGTTTCCATGTATTGAGGTTCCATAGTTTATTGGTGGACAGTAAATAAAATGAAGGTTTTGGTTTGAAACAAGGATTTTGTAGAACAAAGGTAGGGGGTATTATCTCCAACCCACTCACATGATTAGTTTTAATTCAAGAACTTAATGAAGGGTCAAATCAATGGATACATTTGACACTACACCCTCAACTATCATCATGCATTTTTAATACTCCCATGAGATGAAGTACCCTTTCTCCTCCTTGACAAGATGGCAAGTTTAATCACACTAGAGTTTTGTGTCCTAATGCATGTGGTATCCTAGTTATGGATAGGGTTGTATTGCAAGTTATTATTTGGTCCTGGTTAATGGTTTTTGCTCTAATTCTTAAGGAGAAGGGAGTGGGTCCAATTAGGACATGATCAACCCATAGACGCAAGCCTTTGGAGTCTTCTTCTGCGATGTATGTTGGTGGATTCAGTACTTGGTTTGTGAAGGGGGGTAAATTAGCTTGTTGGTCGGTCTCTCTTCCCCTCCATATCATCTTATTTAGCGTAAGAAAGTTACTAAATTTGAATTTATTGAGCCTGGGCATGAGGTGTTCTTCCTTCATCTTTTCTAGATTTGGTATCCTCATCCTCATAGAGAATTGTTGAGGTCAACTTGGTTGATGTATTCCCTATTATTTATCATAGTTTAGAATGGAGATGAGAAGTATCCTTTGGAAGGTGTCTGGGATGCAAAGTAAAATGGTGGCATCTAAGAACAAAAGGATTAGATAGTAAAAAGAGCAAGGAGCGATTTTTTGTGGTAATATAGGGAAGAGATCTAGACATATTTTTCATACTTCCCTTCATTCTTTTACTCTACGAGATAACGAAAAGGATTATAATATTGTATGGAATCGTAGAGGAAGAAAAATGGAGATTGTAGAGGCAAAATGGATGTTGCTCACATCTCCAGATTATTTGATCTTTATCTTCTAAAGAAAGAAGGGTTGGAACAACATTTTGTTTACTTTCCTATAGTTTCTATTGGCTCTCTTCAGCTTGTACACCCTAGGATAAAGGAGGAATCGACAGTCATGCAACCACCCAGGTTACAAGCTCATAATCCTGACATTGATATGAATTGGTGAGGAGCTAAGTGGAAATGATAGTGCATACCTAGGTTGGAGACCATACAATAGTCCTACATGGACCAATTTCTCTTAATATCTCCAAGTCTTAGTTATGTTTTGTGAGGTAGTTTTTTGTTATTTCATTATGTTTGAAATATAGTAGCCATGGGTTGATATTGAAGACACTTTTAGAATGATTAGGAAAAATTTTGAGTAGGTTTTATGAAGTTGTGATAAGCCTTGAACTATAGGCTTTAGCCTTCAAACTATATTTTTGTATCTTTCATATGTCTCGTTCAATTGAAACCTTATTTTTCAGTATAATATCTAGTTATTTTTATTTTAAAAATTAGCATTTTCCAACCAAGACATTGTTGATCATTGCATTCAAGTCAATTTAATCTATTATTACCTTTGCAGATTTCACCCAATATTTTAACATGGCGACGTGGCATTTCTCTCCTTTCGAACCTAATTGGAAGATGATTATAGAAACTCTATGGAATTCTCTTGTATCTTCCATTAAACAAGTCAAATTAAGATATATTGATTAAGATGTTAAATATTGATGATCTAGATACAAAACAATGAAATAACTTATTGGGATTGGGGCTTTCATTTTGTCAAATTCAACTCTATAATTTCAATTCTACTAGTGCTTGATGTTGTTGGAGTTTTATGCACCAAACCCTTATCAAAATTTGTTATATAACTCTATGTCTAATCAATAACTAATTAATTAGTAACTAATTGTAAGATATATTAAAATAAATAAATAGAACTAAATTAAATAAGAAAAATTTACAAAACTTACTTAGGGCATTGTGGTATATAATGGGCTTAAATTCCTTTTTGTCATTTCCTTTGCCGGTGTCATTCTACCTCCTATATTAATCTACCAATACACAAATATAAGTCATTCTACCTCCTATATTAATACCAATACACAAATATAAGTTGTTCTACCTCCTATATTAATCTACCAACACACAAATATATGGCATACATTGAAGATACAAAAGTAAAATATTCATTTACCCCATCAAAGGTGTGATGTCAACATGAACACTTCATACAATAAAATCATGTTCATGTTAGTAATATTATATTAGAATTAAAAACACTAATGAGAATGTACATTGAAAGCATAGTATCAAGTTTTATACTTACACTTTCAATACCAACTAGTTTTACTTTCTCCATAACTTGTATCATTTTCACGAGTTTAACAATTGATGCTTTTAGAGATGAGATTTCTTTTAAACTTGCATTGAGGTTAGCCTGGCTTGTAGTTAAGGCTTCCTTGTAAAGATGTTTTCCGAACAACCTAATCATCATAACTCTAACGCCAACCCCATCACATGAGGTCCTAACACCTTGGAAAGGGGATCACCATCCCTAATTGCAAATTCATATTTGGGTTTCTTCAATCTTTTTAAGCATTGTCACAAAATTAAATAAAATCATGTTAAAAAGCATTTCCAACATGTAAAAATGACTGTGTAACATGGTATCTAGATTATAAGGATGAGAACTTACTATAGTTTTGCCTATTATGGTGTAATCAAGGTGCAGTTTTTTTTTATGGCACTTATTCCATACATCTAACCTAATTATGGTCATAGAAATTTTGAAGGCCTTACCTTTTTCTGCTTACAATAAGTAACTTATTGTGTTTAAGTTATGCGATAAAAAAGAGACTCAACTAAGTTATTTGGCATGGAACACGAATATCATGCATCACAAGTATTTTGTTGAAATTACTAAGACGACTGAGAGGGGGGGTGAATCAGTTGTTACTGTGCTTAAACAATTTTATGCCTATTAAAATATTATTAATCTTCTTCAAGTGATCATCAAGATTATGCAAGTCATGAACAACATAAATAGTAAACATCAATCACACATATGATATACACAGAGACAAATATTCATGAGGAAACCCATAAAGGGAGAAAACCTCTTCTTCTTCGAATGATAGGCAGTATTTTTATGTTCTGTACATCATCTATCTTTGAGCACCAACTCAATGTGAGGCTACCACCTCTATTTTACAAGCTGCAACTTGTTGAGAGCACCAACTCTCTGGTTTCTCTAGCACCCACTAGAAGGAAGCACCAACTCCCTGAGTGTTCCAGCACCAACTGGATGGAAGCACCAACTTCCTGTCACACAGGCACCAACTTGTATAACATAGAACAATAGTTCTCCCTTGCACCACCCTACCACCCTGGTTTTTCTAGATACAACCAAATGGAAGCTACAACTTCTTGTTTTCAAGCACCCACTTGAAACTCTGAGGACAACAGTCCTCCCTAGCACCACCCTAAAATATAACTCTTTGCTTACTGAAATTTATTACAGTGATACAGTATTTATCAATGGCTTACCAGTCTCATCATTGTTATGCTACACTGCTTTGCTCTGCCCGCATCAGTGTCTTCTTGCTCGCATCTTCTTGCGCTTAAGTTCTCGTACAGTCTATTGTTTTCACCATTTTTGTTATGTCCAACTTATGTTCTCCATCTCTGCATTTTCTCCCTCGGTTCATGCTGTGATATTCATTGCTTACAGTTCGACTACTTTTTACAGAGAAACAATAACCTCTCTCTGTCACAGCATTTTTCTTTTATTCATGCTCTCATCATCTGTTACATTCTGCATCTCCAACGCTCAAGTCAGGAATCTAAAAAATGCTCAGGAATCATGATTCCAACACTCAGGAACAATAATTCAACCGCTCAGGAACAATGATTCAGTTAGGGTAACTGAATCGTAACTGATCAATAAATCACGAGATGAAACAATAACCCTTCGATCAGATTTCATTTGATCAGCGTCGTTGGATTATACACGCAGATGCTTTTTTATTTTTCAATGCATAACCTCTGATGTGGAGCCTAGCAACTCTATCTCCCTCCTCAATCTTCCGCTGATTTGAACTTGGTTGATGCTCTCATATGACCACATGATTGCGAGCATGGCCAAAGGTGGTTTGAGGGCAATCTGCTTTTCACCCCATAATTCACAACAAAGCTCCACATATGCCTTTGGCGATACCATGGTTTTGATTGCGCCCTGCTCACGAAAAAAATAAGACCCGAGCATGTTCTGACCCTGAAATGTGACGGGACTGTCGATCTCACGATCTTGATGGTGCTCATGAACTGACGGTTCAGATCTGTCCTTTCAAGTTCTGTGGATCAAATCTAACCTTCCTAAATCAACCTCTGTGATTTACTTCGTGATCCGGGCTCCGGGAGTTTCAAATCTCAAACCCTGCTTTTCTCCGTACGCTAATCTTTCGGAGTCGATGATCTACGGACACCTGTCCTTCTCAATCGACAGCTCTGCCTCTACTTCAGGAATTTGACCTTTCAGCCAGATCAACAGTTATGTGGCCCCTTACTTGATTCAACGGTCAAGATCTCCTTCACTACTCCGGGCTTCGGCGATTTCAATTCTCAACCTTCACGCTTTCCCATAACACTTTTAGCCGGAGTCCACATATTCCTGCCACATGTCCTCCTCAAATCAACGGTCCTCTTTCACTTCAGGACTTCGGCCTTCGGGACTTTGGGACTTTGTCCCTCACGACTTCGGCTCTTCGGCCCTTCACGACTTCGGTCCTTTGGCACTTCAACTCTTCGACCCTTGGCAACTTCATTCCTTCAACACTTCAGCTCTTCGCGACTTTGGCCCTTCGCAACTTCGACCTTCGAGACTTCGAAGCTTTTTTAATTTGTTGGTGGTGAAACTCCCGAAGTGACGTAACATTACACACGTCACATGTTGACCTGGCATGGGCCAAGTGGTTGCCATGTGTCACTCGCTGGCGTGGTTTGCCACATGTCCTTGCTGACATGGTCTGCCACATGTCCTTGCTGACGTGGTCTACCACATGTCTTTGAATCGGACGGTTGAGGCTTACTTCGAGTCTTTACCCCGAGTCCATAGTTTTACGCCATGTCTCTTCTGGATCAGACGGCCCAGATCCACTTCAGACGATCCAACACTTGAGATTTACTCTGAACGATCTAATGACTGAGATCTATTTTGGATGATTGAACGATCAAGATTTACTTCGGCTCTCCGACTCTCCGGGCTTCGAGAATTTCAATTCTCAAATGGAAATTCTTGAAGTGAGATTTCTCCAGAGCTCGCAATCTGTCGCCACGTATCCCTCTTGATCTAACAGTTGAAATTTACTCCGGCTCTCTGAGCTTCGGGGATTTCAAATCTCAAACTGAAAAATATTGAAGTGAGATTTTTCCAGAGAGTAACCTCCTCACATCTTTAGACCCAAAACGAATGATGTTTGTTTGATCAAGATCTTAGATCAATGGCTCAATCTGTTTGCAATGCAGCTTTGCCTTGGATTAAATCCAATGGCTCTCCATCTTTGCTTATCCTATCCTTCCATTTATTTCGATCTGACGGCTGATGGAAATTCGGGTAATCGAGATCTCAGATCTCAGCCCTTGCTTATTCTATTCTTCCACTTAAAGTGATTTGACGGTCGTGAAGACTCTCGAAGCAAATCCACGATTAAGGATTTGATCATGATCACGTTTCTGTACTGCGCTTTCCCTTCTGAGCTTTGATCTCTAGATATTGTTCACTTCTCTTCCTGAGCTTATGCTTTTCCTGTTTGCCATCGTCGTTGTTGTTCTTGCCATCAATGACAAGCACACGCTTCATGTAAAACATGCCAACAATCTTCCCCTTTGGCATTGATGGCAACCCTGAAAAGCTGCATTATTCTACGTAGACCTCCAACTGTAGCATCCAAACCACACCTTTTCTCCTCCTTTGACATCAATGTCAAAGAAAACATGTTCCCCCTAAGTTGTTGCAGTACTTTTTCGAAGGTATCAAATATTCAACCAACACATACTCCCCCTGAAAGGATGGACTCTCTTAGGTGAGAGAAGGAATGACACCCAACTTCTGACGGAGATATTACAATGGTGTCGTGGCTAAGGGTTTAGTAAAGATGTCTACAATTTGTTATGTGGAAGGAATATAATTTAGCTGACCAACTCTATTTGTAACTTTCTCTTTGAGAAAATGATACTTTATTGGTATATGCTTCGTTTTTGAATGGAGAACAGGATTCTTCGAGACACTAATGGCACTAGTGTTATCACAATGAAGTGGAATGGGATCAGTATAAGTTACCTTCAAATCTGCAAGAGTTTGTATCATCCATAAGATCTAAGTGCAACAGGTAGCAGCAGCAATGTATTATGCCTTTGTAGTTGATAATGAAATAGATCCCTTCTTCTTACTAAGCCATGCTACTAACGAATAACCTAAGAAGAATGTGCCTCCATTGGTGCTCTTTCTCTCATCCAAACAATTTTCCCAATCAACATTTGAATATGCAGTTAATTGAAAACTTTGATTTCTAGGATACCAAAGACCATAAATCATTGTACCCTTCAAATATTTGAATATCCTCTTGACAGCTGCTAAATGACTTTGTTTAGGAGCAGATTGATAACAACCTACCATTCCAACAACTTGCATTATATCAGGACGGGATGTTGTGATGTACAGAAGACTGCCTATCATTGATCGATATGTTCTTTGATCAACATCAGGTGTAATATCATCTTTACTGAGCTTGCAACCAACCACGATAGGTGTACTAACAGGAGAGGAAACTTCCATCTTAAACCTCTTTAACATCTCTTTCAAATACTTTTCTTGAGAGATAAATATCCTTGCAGAACTCTGATCGATTCGTAAACCAAGAAAATATGACAATTCTCCTATCATGGACATCTCAAACTCAGTCTGCATTGAATTAGCAAACCACTGAATTGAAGGGTCATTAGTGCATCCAAAAATAATGTCATCTACATAAACCAAAACAACTAATAAATCATCACCTTCAGACTTAATGTATAGATTATTGTCAACGGTACCTTTCTTGAACCCTTTGTCCTGTAGAAATTTGTCCAGTCTATAATACTAGGCTCGTGATGCCTGTTTCAGTCCATATAATTCTTTTTTCAATTTACAGACATAGTCAGGATTACCTGTCAGTGAAAATCCTTCAGGTTGCTCCACATATACTTCTTCTTCTAGATCTCCATTAAGAAATGATGACTTAACATCCATCTGATATACTTTAAAGTTCTTATGACATGCATAGGCAAGAAACATTCTGATGGCTTCCAATCTTGCCACTGGTGCAAAGGTTTCATCAAAATCTTGTCCTTCAACTTGTGCATACCCCTTACAGACCAATCTGGCTTTATTCCTAACAATTTGTCCTTGTTCATTCATTTTGTTCTTAAACACCCATTTGGAGCCAATTACATTCTTATTTGCAGGTCCAGGAACAATCTCCCAAGTATTGTTCTTCGCAATCTGATCCAGTTACTCATTCATTGATTTTAACCAATTTACATCTTTACTAGCTTCATTAAAGTTCTTGGGTTCCACCATGGATATGAAGGCTATATGTGATTGCTCGGTTTCTTTGATTATCCTTCTCCTGGTTTGTACACCTTTGTCTTTCTCACCAATTATCTGACTTGCTAGATGATTCTTTTGAGTAATTTTGGAGGGAGGATTTGATGTTGTCTGTTGATTTGAGTCTACACGAGTATTGGTATCTTCATATGACTCATAGTCTTCTTTTTCTGATTCTTGGACCTGTTCATCTTCAACTTCAACTATATCCTCTATTGTTGATTCAACGTTTCTTACATCTTGTGCCGGGATTTCTTCATCAACTTTTATGTCAATACAATCAACCAATTTATGCACCCTCTTATTATAACATCGGTATCCTTTACTGTTTGTATCATACCCTAAGAAGATACCTTCATCAGCCCTGTCATCATATTTGCAAATATTTTCATCATTATTCTTGATATAACACTTACTCCCAAAGACTTTAAAATGCTTGATTGAATCAGGTCTTCCAAACCATAGTTCATAAGGAGTCTTGTCACTTTGTGGCATGAGATGAGCTTTGTTAAGAATATGTACAATTGTATGAATTGCTTCTACCCAATATGTCTAAGCAATATTATTTTCATTCATCATTGATCTTGCCATCTGCTGAACTGGTCTATTTTGCCTCTCAACTACTCCATTTTGTTGTGGAGTCCTTGGAATAGTATACTCTGTTTTGATCCCATGTTTATCACAAAACTCTTTGAAGTCCCTTGAACTAAACTCTTCTCCTCTATCAGACCTTACAGCCTTCAATCTTTTTCCTATTTGATCCTCAGTCAGAGCCTTAAACACTTTGAATTTTTCAAATGCTTCAGATTTTTCTTTCAAAAAGGAAACCCATGCAAGTCTAGAATAATCATCAATAATCAACATGAAATAATTTCATTTTCCTGTACCTTCCTTCGTTGATGGTCCACATAAATCAATATGTACTAACTGAAGAGGTTTCTTTATTGATGCAAAGTTCTTAGATTTAAACTGCTTCTGAGTGAGCTTTCCTATTTGACAAGGTTTGCATACAGAATCATATGGATTTGATATTTTTGGAAGATCTTTTACTGCCCCATTGTTTCTAAGTTTGATTAGATGATCAAAATTTAGGTGTCCAAGTCTCCTATGCCATAACCAGCTTTCATCATACTTGCTTAAGTGGAATTCTTCTTTTTCTTCTTTCAAAACATAGACATTGCTTTTTGTTCTTATGCCTTTTGCAATCAACTGTCCTGAATTCACAGATTTTATTTTACAATATTTAGAAGTGAAAACAACTTTACATCCTCTGTCACAAACTTGACCGACACTAAGCAGATTATGTTTCAAACCATCTACAAACAACACATCTTGAGCTTTCCCTTTGCCATTATTTAGACTTACCATTCCTTTACCTTTGGTTTTTTTTGGTGCATTATTTCCAAAGGTTACATTTCCTGATTTGCTTTCACTTAGAGACAGAAACTTACTTTTGTCTACAGACATATGTTTGGAACATCCACTGTCAATATACTAGGGGTTCTTTTGTCTTTGAGCTAAAATTACTAGACCACATTTTTCACTTTCTTTCTTTTTCCATGTGCTGGCATTTCTAGCTAAGGGTTTTATCCTTGGATCTGCTTTGTAATTTTTCATATGGAAGTTTGCAACTTTGTGGCCGAAGTTAGGATAGATATAGCATTCGAGCTCATTGTTTGATAGGTCAAAGTGATTGGTGCAACTTGGTCTCCTCATTGGTTGTTTAGTTCTATGTTTCAAAGATTGTTTATTTCTTGATCTCCTCAGTTGCATGTCTCTAAACTTAATTTGACAATTTGCAATCTTATGACCAAAATTAGAGCAGTAAAAACAGTAACCATGGAAGAATTTTTGGTACCTGAAGGATGGCCTTCTTCTTGGAATTTGTTGCTCCATATTCTGATATCTTTGTTTTTTTATCAGGGATCATCTTGTCTTTATTAGCTTTTGGTGGCAAAGTACTCACATGGTCTAATTGTCTGCTGACTTGGAACTTGATCATCTTTACTGGCTCTTTGCTTTCTGTTTGTTTGTTGCTTGAACCACTTACATAGCCTAAACCAGTATTCAAAAAAGGAGATCTTTGTTTGCTCAGAATGTCATTTAGTTATGTTGAGGATTTAATGCTTGGAAGATTTTGGAGATACAATGCTTTACACTTCTCCATCTCTTTTCTAGTTTTTACTACCTATTCTTTCAAGGCTTCACATCTTTCCTTCTTCTATGATAATTGTTGTTTCAGAATGTCCTCCATTTTCTTTGCCTCTTCTAATTCCACTTTTAGCGGGGCGAAGTCTTCATCAGGTTTTTCACTATCTTTCTCAAACTGCATCAACAATTGTTTTTGCTTTTTCTTCTTAAATCTGAGTCTAGCAATTTCTTCTAGGGCACTGATCAGTTCTCCTTCCAAGTCAACCACAAATTCTTCATCATTAACATCACTTCTAGTGATTTTATTATCATAATCCTCTTTGGCCATAAGCATAAAGTCATCAACCTTATCTTCACAAGAAGAATCATTATCTGTGTCTCATGAAGAGTCATCATTGTTTACACATAAACTTTTATTTTTACCAAATCTCTTGGATTTGTACTTCTCTTCACCTTTAGAGTTGTGGTCCTTCTTCTTGTGTGGACACTTAGATGTAAACTGACCTATATTTCCACAGTTAAAACATTTGAAGGGCAACTTGCCTTGGTACTTGCCTAATCATTTCTTTAATCTTCTCACAAATTTTGCTTCAATTTCATCAGGCTCAGAATCCTCATTATTATCCGCTTTAAATTATGCTTCTCTAGAGGTATTTTTATCTTTACTAATCCTCATTTCATAAGCAGTTAGAGTTCCTAGAAGTTGATCAATAGACAAAATATTAAGATCATTCAGTTATTCTATTGCAAAAACTTTTGGATTAAATCTATTAGGCAGAGATCTTAAAATCTTATGAACTAAAAATGTGTCTTCAATCTTATCACCAAGACCCTTCATGACATTCACAAGCTCCTCAACTCTTAAGAAATATTTACTAATTGTTTCGTCCTCATTCATCTTTAGTTGTTCAAATTTCAATCTATATGTCTGAAGTTTGGCATCTCTTACTTTCTCATTTCCTTCATAATTGCTAATGAGTTTATCCCACATCTCTTTGAGAGAATCAAGATGCATTACCTTTACAAATTCAGCTTCAGCAAGCCCACTCAAGATAGCATTCATTGTCTTTGCATTGAAGCTAAATTCTAACTTCTAATCTTTGGAAGCTAGCACAACAGGTTTTGTATATCCAGTCTATACAACATCCTAAACATCAGCACCTAAGGCCATAATGTATGTTCTCAATCTAACCTTCCAGAAAGCAAAATTTGTTCCATCAAACAAAGCAGGCTTATTGGTTGAAGTTCCTTCATGACTTGTCATGTTTAAGCTTACTGGTCTACCTTTAGCTAAAAGGAACCCGCTCTGATACCAATTGTTGAAATTACTAAGACAACTAAGAGGAGAGGGGTGGGGGGGGGCTGGTGAATCAGTTGTTACTGTGCTTAAACAATTTTATGCCTATTAAAATATTATTAATCTTCTCCAAGTGATCATCAAGATTATGCAAGTCATGAACAACAGAAATAGAAACATCAATCACACATATGATATACACAGAGACAAATATTCATGAGGAAACCCATAAAGGGAGAAAACCTCTTCTTCTTCGAATGATAGGCGGTCTTTTTATGTTCTGTACATCATTTATATTTGAGCACCAACTCAATGTGAGACTACCACCTCTATTTTACAAGTTGAAACTTGTTGAGAGCACCAAATCTTTGGTTTCTCTAGCACCCACTAGAAGGAAGCACCAACTCCCTAAGTGTTCCAGCACCAATTGGATGGAAGCACCAACTTCTTGTCACACGGGCACCAACCTGTATAATAGAGAAAAAAAGTTCTCCCTTGCACCACCCTACCACCCTATTTTTTCTGGTCGCAATAAGATGGAAGCTACAACTCCCTGTGTTCAAGCACCCACTTGAAACTCTGAGGACAACAATCCTCCTTAGCACTACCTTACCACCCTAAAATATAAATCTTTGCTTCCTGAAATTTATTACAGTGATACAATATTTATCAATGGATTACCAGTCTCATCATTGTTCTACTACACTGCTCTGCTTTGCCTACATTAGTGTCTTCCTGCTCGCATCTTCTTGCGCTTAAGTTCTCGTACAGTCTATTGTTTTCACCATTTCTGCTCTGTCCAGCTTATGTTCTTCATCTCTTCATTTTCTCCCTCAATTCATGCTATGATATTCATTGCTTACAATTCAACTACTTTTTATAGAGAAACAAAAACCTCTCTCTATCACGACATTTTTCTTTTATTCCTGCTCTCATCATCCGTTACATTCTGCATCTCCAACGCTCAAATCGAGAATCTTAAAAATGCTCAGGAATCATGATTCCAACGCTCAGGAACAATGATTCAACCGCTCAGGAACAATGATTCAGTTAGGGTAATTGAATCGTAACTGATCAAAAAATAACGAGATGAAACAACAACCCTTCGATCAGATTCAATTTGATCAGCATCGTTGGATTATACACGCAGATGCTTTTTTATTTTTCAATGCGTAACCTCCGATGTGGAGCCTAGCAGCGCTAGCTCCTTCCTCAATCTTTCGCTGATGTGACCTTGGGCAATGCTCTCATGTGACCACGTGATTATGGGCGCGGCCAAAGGTGGTTTGAGGGCAATCCACTTTTTGCCCCGCTAATCACTACAGAGCTCCACATATGCCTTTAGCGATATCGTGGTTTTGATTGCGGCCCGTTCATGAAAAATTAAGACCCAAGCATGTTCTGACCCTGCAATGCGACGGGACCGTCGATCTCACGATATTGACGGAGCTCTTGAACCGATGGTTCAGATCTGTCCTTTCAAGTTATGCGGATCATATCTAACCTTCCTAAATCAACGACTGTGATTTACTTCGTGATCTA
Organism: Picea engelmannii; assembly: GCA_009831015.1. Classification (NCBI taxonomy): domain Eukaryota; kingdom Viridiplantae; phylum Streptophyta; class Pinopsida; order Pinales; family Pinaceae; genus Picea; species Picea engelmannii. The sequence goes on from ML782808.1 coordinate 979,493, forward strand.
GGCTCCGGGAGTTTCAAATCTCAAACCCTGTTTTTCTCCATATGCCAATCTTCCGGAGTTGATGATCTGCAGACACCTGTCCTTCTCAATCGACGACTCTGCCTCTACTTCAGGAATTTGACCTTTCAACCAAATCAATGGTTCTACGGCCCCTTACTCGATTCAACGGTCGAGATCTCCTTCGCTACTCCGAGCTTCAGTGATTTCAATTCTCAACCTTCACGCTCTCCTAGAATGCTTTTAGTCGGAGTCCACAGATTCCTACCACGTGTCCTCCTCAAATCAACGGTCCTCATTCACTTCGGGACTTCAGCCTTCGGGGCTTTGGGACTCTGTCCCTCACGACTTCAGCTCTTCGACACTTCGGCCCTTCGCGACTTCAGTCCTTCGGCACTGTGGCTCTTCTCAACTTCGGCTCTTCAGCCCTTTGCGACTTCGGTCCTTCGGCTCTTCGTGACTTTGGCCCTTCGCAACTTCGGACTTCGGAGCTCTTTTTATTTGTTGGTGGTGAAACTCCCAAAGTAAATCTCCCGGAGTGACGTAAAATTACACACGTCACCTATTGACCTGGCACGAGCAGAGTGGTTTCCACGTGTCACTTGTTGACATGGTCTGCCACATGTCCTTGATGACGTGGTCTACCACATGTCCTTGAATTAGATGGTTGAGTCTTACTTCGAGTCTTTACCTGGATTCCACAGTTTTACGCCACATCTCTTATGGATCAAACGGCCCAGATCCACTTCGGACGATCTGACGCTTGATATTTACTTTGGACGATCTGACGACTGAGATCTATTTTGGATGATCGGATGATAGAGAGTTACTTCAGCTCTCTGGCTCTCCGGGCTTCGGGAATTTCACTTCTCAACTGGAAATTCTTGAAGTGATATTTCTCCGGAGCTCACGATCTGTCGCCACGTATCCCTCTGGTTCTAACAATTGAAATTTACTCTAGCTCTTCGAGCTTCAGGGATTTCAAATCTCAAACTGAAAAATCTTGAAGTGAGATTTTTCCAGAGCGTAACCTCCTCACATCTTTAGACCCAAAACGGATGATGTTCGTTTGATCAAGATCCTAGATCAACGACTCGATCTGTCTGCAATGTAGCTTTGCCTTGGATTAAATCCAATGGCTCTCCATATTTGCTTATCGTATCCTTCAATTTAATTTGATTCAACGACTGACGAAAATTCGTTGTGATCGAGATCTCAGATCTCAGCCCTTGCTTATCCTATCCTTCCACTTAAAGTGATCCAATGGTCATGAACACTCTTGAAGCAGATCCACGATCAAGGATTTGATCATGATCAAGTTTATGTACTGTGCTTTCCCTTCTGAGCTTTGATCTCTGCATATTGTTCGCTTCTCCTCCTAAGCTTATGTTTTTCTTGTTTTCCATCGTCCTTGTTGTTCTTGCCATCAATGATAAGCACATGCTTCCTGTAAAACATGCCAACATATTTACCATGTTCTCTTCGACCCTCTAGTCACCTCAACCTAAAAGTGTGAGGGTCCCTCTCTTTTTTTTGGCTATTTTCCTGATTTTTTTCTTCTTCTATCTTGCAGTTTAATCGAAAAAAGATAAAATTAAGCATATTACTGCTTGAAAATTTTAGCAAAATGAGGAAATCTCAACCCATGAAAGAAATTCAACATCAAGGGTCTTATTTGGCATGGAACACGAATATCATGCATCACAAGTATTTACCATGTTCTCTTCGACCCTCTAGTCACCTCAACATCCAGAAGTGTGAGGGTCCCTCTTTTTTTGGCTCTTTTCCTTAATTTTTTCTTCTTGTATCTTGAAGTTTAATCGAAAAATAATAA
>ML782808.1:1020264-1052020 GCA_009831015.1 Picea engelmannii
CTTCAACACTTAGGCTCCCTGGCCTAACAAAACTCATAAGCCTACAGCTTATACAAAACTTGGCTCACCAGCCTATAGAACATGTTTACAATTCATTTCATATATCATGATCTGTAACGGGGCTCGGCCTTGGAGACATTACACTACTTGTACGAGTTTTCCAACCCAAGGATTTATTAAAGGTCATGGATCACACTAGGTGCTTCCCAATCCCCATTGGCTTTGAGTTTCTTTAGGTCTAGCTAAATCTTGCCTATGATGATCCAATTACCCCAAAATAATATCTATATATTCCTAAATAGACACTTGACCTTCTGCACAAATGGGGGATGCTTTTTAACCAACTCGAAGATCGTATCCAAGTGTAGTCTATGCTAATCTAGGTCTAAGGTATAGACCACAATCATCTAATTAGACAAGAACATACTTATCTAGGAAAGGTATAAAGATTTCATTCATTATAGCACATAAGCTAATTAATGCAATACAAAAACCATAAGGCACTATTAAAGTAAAATCTACCATAGCTTATCAAGAATGTCATTTTCTCCTCATTGTCTATAGTAATCTACACCTTATGCTATCACCATGAGAGGTCCAATTTAAAAAATACTTATGCTCCCACAAGTCAATCAATTGGTTCAATTATCAAAGTAATTAGATAACGATTCCATGATATCAATTTAATGAGCACTCCATAATCCACTGATTTGAAATGGATCCCAACCAAATGAATATGTAAGACTTGGTACTCACAAGAAAATTCGACAACTTATGAAGGTTATCCAAACCATGTAAAAGATAACTAAATGTAAAGTCAAATAAAATAAAAAATGAAAAACATGAGGAAAACAATGAATTGAGAATTTGATGAAATGGAAAAAATAACAGAGGAGAAGGTCAAGGAATGGGAAGTGAAGAGCCATGGTTGTTGGCCTTCTCTTACCCACATCTCTCCCTATTTCCTCATTCACTCTCATTTGCAAAGGGTATTTTTTTGGCGAAGGAGGAAGAGGCATGGTAAGCAAAGAGAGAATTGTACCAGAGATTGCTGAGATGAATAGACTAAGCCCCATTCAAAATTTGTTTTCCCATTTGGGTTTCCAGGAAAAGTTATTGAGTTCATTGTGATTGATTCTTGTGTATGTTGTTGTTATTATTCATGTTGAATTGATGTTTTATAGTGTAAAAATTTGATCTTTGTATGCTAGTGAAAAACACCAACAACTCTATATTACGAAAAGTTGGGTGGATCTTGAAATTGAAGATTGATGGTTGAAATTAAATAGTTGTTACAATTATTTAGCAAAGTTTCCATTTTGAGAATTCCTCTCATCTCTCATGGTCTATTGGGTGTTATTTCTCTCTCATGGGCATTTTACCACTTGCTTGAACATCTTCTCGTTTCCTAGACCATCCATCAATTACCTAGGTGCTTCAAATCTTCTTCTTAGTCGATTTTCCCTTGCCTATGGAAAATTTATTTATGCCTGGGAGATTTTACACATAGTTGGTTGATTAAATTCATTGTTGAGTGACTCCTTACACGCTAGTCAAATTCTTGCATGCTTGGGGCATTTTTAAACATTGTTGGCTGAATTTTTGGGTGTTGGAAGTTTCCCATGGGTCATACATCCCAATGATTGTTGAGATGAGGTGAATTCACCATTGTGTAGATTGTACATGGCCATATGCATTCATATGGGGCACCATACATAGAGGTTGTCACACATCAACTACGACAACTAAATTTTATTTTATTTTTTTGGTCCTTTCTTCGAGGGACAGAATCCCTGAATTTCTACGAGGCCTAGTGTAGACCATCCCTTCCCTTATCCTCCTCCAAGTGACCACAACCTGGCCTTAGCGCAAGCGCCTTTCGCAACTCGCGAGTTGGAGAGTCAAGGCTCTCGACTCCTCTTTCTCCAAACGTCGATAGTCGAAATGCGATACGGCTATGGCTCCCTCCTCACTAGCACCTGCTACATATAACTGTAGGCTAGGCTAAACACTAGCACTACTCACATCTCGCGACTTCGTGAGTTGGAGTGTTGATCCCTCATGCCCCTCCTTTACGAATCCCTGAAACACGATAAGTCAACAATGGGTTGATTCTTTCCGAAGCGACATGTGTCCACCACCTATCACCTGCTTCCACCTTTTCTCTGGGCACTTGTTGTTATGCCACCTATCAACCACGCGGTCCCCACCTGACGAATGTGCCACATGTTCGCACGAGCCCTCCATGCTCGGCACTTCGCAACTTTTGCAGTCGAAAAGAAATTCTTTCAACCTTTGAACCCCCGATACGCGATACCACACGGAGGTTCTAATCCAACGGTTCTCATGTGGCTTGGATCCAACGACCACGATCACGTCGCGATTTCACGAATCATGAGTTCGTGCAGTCCTACCCTTGACCACTCCAAGTCGCGAGTCAGGGAAATGCTACCCAACTGCCACGTGTCTGTGCTCATCGCTTTCCTTGACGTACCCATTGGGTGCATGATTCCAATTCAATAGTTCACAAGAGCTATCATGATTTCATCTTCCTTTCCAAGGTTTTTCCGCACGAGAAACTACCCACTGTGTGCATGATCCCAATAGTTTACAAGAATTATTAAGGTCTCCTCTTCCTTGTGGTCACTCACCCTCCAGGCCCAGGCTCAGGCATCCCCTTCACTGTTATACAGTCCCTCGGGCGATCCATCTTGCCCTACAAAGGTTTTCTCGCACAGGAAAATTTTAGAGACTCTATCGAGTCTTACAGTCGAGGCATCCCTCGGACTTGCTCTGCCGAGGCGTACCTCTAGCTTGTGTTACCTCAACACAATAATTTTCAGGCGATCATGGCTTATCACAGGGTTTTCATGGCTCAACAGTAGCCTTTTTTTTCATCATCTTCATCTTTGACAGCCTTCATCTGTTCCTTCTGGACAGATCTTTTCTCCTCACCTATGTCACAGGTATACAACATTCGTGAGACATCATTATAAATTTCAACTTTCAGAATTTTTTTTATTGCAAATCTATCACCCACAGATTTTCCAATCTCTTGGTTTATTTTCATATATGTTCCGTATGGAACCAGATTCACAATTATGGGACTTTCCTTCCCATAACATTTTAGCTCAGCAAGAAATCGGTCTTCCTTATGGACTTACAGCATTGCCAAAGACTCTTTCTTCCTGCAATCATTCCTCAGTTAAACAAACTGTTAGTCTCATCTCAACATACCAAACTTTTCAAAACGTAATTCAACATTTCAAAGGGTTTTAACAAATGTGCCAATATCCATGGCCACATTCATACCCAAATGCACTCTTGCATTGATTTCAAGTTTGTCACACTTTATGACAGGTTATTGGCCATGGGGTGTTGGAATTTAACCAATCTTTTCCTCATATGGTTTATTCGTTTTCTTTCATTCTTACAATAGGACCATGCTTCCTGCTATAGGTCGATCACGACCACAAATCGGTATACCGAAACTCAAAGTTTCACATGAATGCTTTTAAGCACTCCTTGATTGGTCAATGCATTCATGACATATCGGTTCATGAATTCTCCTAATGGTTACAAACAATGTTTACTACCAGAGGTTCATACCTCCATTATTCAGGTTCTCCTTTCCGAATCATACCTTACTTGGGTATCCAAGGCATACAACTACCTTTCAAAGTTCATGCATAACACTAAGACAATAAAATATTTCAGAAGGGGTTCTTACCAAATCCCTTCATACCTTGTGCCACATAGGCATGAATATCTTTATACAGGTTCTTGGCTACTAGCACTCTCTTTCTGATCTCTACCTCATCAACAGTGCTTTAGTGGGAATTTTACAGTCCTGTTAACAATATTTCGACCGCAGCCTCCCCATGGTCACCATCTGCTTGAGGTTGTTCATTATTGGCAACTGTCTTTCTCAACAGTTCCAATCTTATTTATTTCTACACATGACATACACCATAGGCACATTAGTCGTCATGTAAATTAAAATGAAAGTACCATAGCATTTAAATTAATAAAATATTTTCAGACATGTCCCAGCATATCCATATGTACTTCATCACACTATCCTTAATGTTTTCATGAGTGCAACACAACAGTTCTCAATCGTTTTCACAGTATTACAACCATCATCACTATGGTGTCAAAACATTTTCGTTAATCAATGTATTAGCTTTCTCATCCCATAGAAAACATAATGCACAGCAAGGAAAGAATTGAGGGATCTCCCCTTCTTCAAATTCTTTCTACATCGCCTGGGGCTTTTCAGCCCAGTCGAGTTATCTCTAAGGCCTCACTGTCTCTTCTCTACTTTTGCAATTCTACTCCCTGTCCGGATCTTCCTGCTCTTTTCCTTGAGCCGCCTTGGTTAGGCCTCACCCTAACCCTTTTTGGGATATCGCAACATGCTTTAATAGAAACTCTTTGCTCATAATGAATCATGAACATGTGCATCCTACACACTTCCATTCGGTTATCAGGATGGTCAATATTCAGTTGTTAGTCTTCTATTAATTACATGATTCTTTCAAAATGTAATCCAGGATTCTTATATATGGATAGGTCTTGCAGCCCATTGTCCAACCTTCAACAATTTTTAGGGTTGTGACTCTGTTCTTCTGACAAAGTCCTTACACAGTTCCCCCACCGGGAACTCCTTCGGCATGCAACTCCCTTGTTGCATATCCATCACTATCTGTGATGGCCTCAAGCTCAAATTAGCTTCAGCTTCTTAATAAGCATTCTTTAAGGGACATAGACATACCTTTCTGGTATGTATTCCAGATTATGCATCAGCACATGTTCTAGGTTTTTGCTAACTTACATCCACGATGTACTTAGCTATACTCATAATCGTAAGCCTGTGTGCAGTTGCCATAGGTATATTTTATAGCCCACATGCATCTTTACTGTTAAGATCAGTCAATTCAGATTCATTCACAATCCTTCTAATGTGATGCTCAAAGGCGTAATCATTTGTCTCTTATTATGACAAGAGAGAATCTTTGCTCATTTACCCTTTCATCTAATTATATTGGTACTTCCTGAGGAAATGGAATACATTCCCCTCAGGCTATTATTTGGAACAAAACTTTCATGACTCCCCAGAATGGAGTCAACTATGCCTCCATAGTATTCATTTAATCTGGACAAGAGCAATACTTGCTTCACGTTTCACTCATTAGGGCAATCATATTGGGCCTCTAGTATACGTATACTCTTACATCATACATGTGCATTACTTGCATGTTTAATATCATTCATACCTTACCGGTATTAATATCAGGCTTCCTATTATGAAGCTTCACAATGCATTAAACTCATGCACTCAAGCACAATTGAACACAGCTAAGTACTCATCATACTAGTTCATGCCTTCTCCTCACGTGACCACCGGTGGTGACCACGATCCGAACTAAAAGGCGCTTCGCATTTCGCGATTTCGGGATTCCTATTGCAAGGAACTTTGGTTCCTCGATCCCCGAAATCTGAAAACCCGAAAGACCAAGGCTAAGGTTTTCTCGGCTCTTTTATTCCCATGACCCTTCGCTCGAAACCTGGGGTCAACTCCTAGACACTCGTCAGGATCCCGTGTTTCGGCGAATCCGCAGACAATGCTCCACCATTTCATAAACTTCTGATCCACGAGGGTCCGACAACCTGGATCCCACGGTCCAGATCTCTCTGCCAATCAATCAGTCCTAATCAAATCCCATCTTTCCACCTTTCGGGATTCTGGCGGAGTCTTCACCTCCTAACTCCCAATTTTGAATCTCCAAAATGTGTATGCGTCAGATCAACGATCCACCGCCCGTCTCGATCCAACGACTCAGGTTGGATGTCGGGATTTCATGACATGTGAGTTCTCAAAACTCTGCCTGTTGACTTCTAAACCTCCGACTCCCGAAGATCCGATTACACCGGATCTATGGTTCAGGTCATCTGGTAACCAACGACCCTGATTGAATCGATGATTTACCTTGCGCGACTTTGGGAAAGTCTTTGCTTCTATTTTCCTAATAGTCGAAACCTCGAAGCTCTAGATCAACGACTCTCGTTGATTCCAATCTAATAGATACTATTCCTCCTGAGTTTGTGAATGATGATAGGTTATCATCCTTATCTTCTCCGCTGATCTACTAGATCTAAAGGTTCACGGAATTTCGATATTCCTCCCTCCAAGAATTCCACCGTCCGTTCAGATTTTCAATGACTTCCAGCCACGAACTTGGCATCAACTCTTCTGGAATCAACCTCTGTGTTCAACCTCCAGAGCTTTCAAACTTCAACACAAGCTTGTTTCTATATGCACTCCTTGTGCTCTATATGCACACTCGACATACGAAATTTCCCCGCTATCTTTTCTGAGCTTTTAAGTTACTTACAGGACTAATCTCATAGTCATAACTCATACAGATGTTACCCTCTCTTTATGGGAACAACCAACAAGGGTCACTCTTGGGAATTAACAACAGTCCCAAAGGACTCCTTTTAATCTTGTTTAAACATATTATCTGTGTTGTCGATTCTAACCATTATAGGTCAGATAATCTGACCCTACATATTTTCATCAGTCCTCTCAATCGTGAGGAGTTATATGCTCAAGGTTTAGTCTTTTAATAATACAATAATTATAACTTTCTAAGGATCCTACCAGTCCTTACCAAATTTCCTAAATCATGAAGGAGTTCTTCATGAGGATCTTAATTCTTACCTAACCAGCCATCTCAATTGCAAGAGACTCTACCTGCTTTAGTAGGTAGCCATCGTCACACTATAACATAACAACTCAGTTCATGTCCATTTTCTGGCTCGTGCAGCTTCATAGCACAATTTATTCCACCTCTGTTATTCACACTCAGGTCTTATCAGTAATATTGATCAGTGCATCCCTACTCCTATAAGAGTAGTTATCATTTTGACAAAGGAACAAGATAATTCCTTTGCTAGAATTTTGTAGAAATTCCCAAATTACAGTTTCATTCCGTAGTCCTTCTCCTTAAAGAGAAAATGCAGATAACAATATCTCCTTACGTGCCTCGTACATGAGCCCAAGCAGGCCAAGTGTTGTAACCATGCTCTGATACCAATTTGTCACACATCAACTACGACGACTAATTTTTTTTATATTTTTTTTGTCCTTTCTTCGAGGGACAAAATCCCTGAATTTCTATGGGGCCTAGTGCAGACCATCCCTTCCCTTATCCTCCTCCAGGTGACCACAACCTGGCCTTAGCGCAAGCGCCTTTCGCAACTCGGGAGTTGGAGAGTCAAGGCTCTCGACTCCTCTTTCTCCAAATGTCGATACCCAAAATGCGATACAGGTATGGCTCCCTCCTCACTAACACCTGCTACATATAATCGTAGGCTAGGCTAAACACTAGCACTACTCGCATCTCACAACTTCGCGAGTTGGAGTGTTGAGCCCTCATGCCCCTCCTTTGCGAATCCCCGAAACACGATAAGTCAACAATGGGTTGATTCTTTGCCAGACGACATGTGTCCACCACCTGTCACCCGCTTCCACCTTTCTCTGGGCGCTTGTTGTTACGCCACCTGTCAACCACGCGGTCCCCACCTGATGGATGTGCCACATGTTCGCACGAGCCCTCGATGCTCGGCACTTCGCGACTTCTGCAGTCGAAAAGAAATTCTTTCAACCTTTGAAACCCCGATACGCGATACCACGCAGAGGTTCTGATCCAACGGTTCTCCCGTGGCTTGGATCCAAAAACCACAATCACGTCACGATTTCGCGAATCGTGAGTTCGTGCAGTCCTACCCTTGACCACTCCAAGTCGCGAGTCAGCGAAATGCTACCCAACTGCCACGTGTCTTGTGTCGATGGACGGTTCCAAATACTTTGGGACTTTTAGGACTTTGACGAGTCCTCTCTCCCCTGCATGCACCGGGTTAAACCTCATGTGCCTTTTCTGGATCCGACGACTATCGGTCCACTATGCTAAATATGATGGTTCAGATCTACTCTCCTGCGCAGTCTTCTCCGGCTGTCTGGACGTAGGCTCCAACGGTCCAGATTTCCCCCTGCGAATCGACGATTTGCCCTTCAGGACTTTGGGGAAATCGTCACCTCTATTTCCCCGAATTGAACCAACAGTTCAGATCCAATTTCGATCACGGTCTATTTGTCACTCTTGAGCTTTCATATGCTTTGAAACCTCCAAAGGGTTTCTCGACCTCTGCACTCCATGCGGGGTTCTTGCACACAATAGTGTGATCCTTCTTGAGCTTGTCCAGGACTTAAGGAGTTCTGGGTTCGGTTTGCCTCGCAGAGAGCCTGTGTCGATCTGCACTACATCTTATGAGCTTAACAAACTTCATCCTCCAAGGGACTCTAAACAATTAGGAGGGTTGGCATGCGTACATGAAACTGTGTCCGGGGTCAACGAACACAGAGTTCGTGACTCTGTCTTATGCCTCCACAGGACACAAGCATTTACGAGTATAAAATCATCTCCTAACCATATAATTTCTTACTGGCCTAGTTATACAATCAAGCTGAAATAGGGGAGATATAGTATATCCATAAGAAATATGCACAATTTCTGAAACATACACAGTATAACCCATTCATACACAGTTGCGGCTAAATTACACTGGGTAGGAAATCGCTTATCTATTACAGGTTGCTGCCAACCAACTGACTGTGGGTGTTCGTCCTTCCACCCGACCATAGGCACATAGGCATTCATTCTTAGCACTCTGGCCACCCCCGTGCCAAGCCATGATATCACTGAGGAATTCTCACACTTCTCGAGGGTTCTTCCTCCATTTCCACTTCTATTTGGGTCCTGTTCTCTGTAACTCAGAGCTTTCTCTCTTGGTTATGGCCTCGACGAGGTTTCTCAGATGCTCCTCGACATCAAGCTTACGGCCTTCAGTTCGTGACTCGCTGGAGAGCTCCACGCATCTCCCTTGCGAGCTTACGCTCTCTTTGTCTGGCGTCTCCTCTCCCATGTGTATCCCTCTTACCTTGGAAGGTTTGTCGACCTATCCTGTTCCTTCTGTCAGAAGGAAGCTCAGGTATGCAAGTCCCTGTGGTACTTCAGGCTGACAACCCATGTTTTTATTCATGGGGGTGGTTTATAATTCAACCACCGGTCCTTTCTTCATTAACTAATTTCTCTCCTTGGGATTCGAAGGAGGTTGTCATCCTAATCAAGGGAAATTTGGGGTTATTTGTCATAATGAACCCTCTCTTATAGTTTTCACATTGTTCCTCTAGTGATATCATGGCCAGTACTTTCAAGGCTTCACCCCCACAGTTAGTCATTGACAACTCAAACAATAATACATTTACATTGTCCTCATGCATTAGCATGGTAATTCCTATTTTATGATTAATTACAAATTGGGGGAAATAGGGTGTTACGGAGGTAACAATCTGTTTGGCACTAGAACAATTTAGTTTTTGGTGTTTGAAGAGTAATTACACTATTTCTTGTTGTAGTATGAAGATAAAGATTGCAAGGTCAAGTGCTAAGGGTGCGCTTCAATTTGCTACTATTGTGAATCTGAATACTATTGTTGTTAACTTCCTACCTCTACTTGTTTTGGATGGTGGGTACTAAGCATTGATTGCATTGGAAGGGACTCAACCAAGTGGTATTATCAACGAGTTGAAACGAGTGTTAGCAAATCATTGTATTCCTTACCACAATCCCTTATGAAATGGAAGATTAAGTTGTTAAATTCACCATACATGTTACACATAGGCATCTACAACATCAACGTCATCCCCTAGGTCATTTTGTTGGAATGCATGTAACAATATTCCCTCCATGGCTTGGGTATCCCATAAGAAATCATCCATACCAATCTCTATATCATCACCTTCATCCCCGACATGTGAAGAACTAGTGTTATTGTAGAGATTCTTAATTGGTGACTCAAGACATAATGCAAATTAAATAGATGGGTGATTTAACCATTCTCGGTATGCTTCATATCCAAGTTGTGCTCGTTTAGAAGTTAGTAACAAACTCATAACTTGACATCATAGTGGGGTGTAATGGTAGATGGTAAACAAGTCACTCATCGTCAGAATTATGATTGTAAAAATTTTGAACATTACATTGATAATATCGGTAACACAATGCATTTAATATGTTCAAACATTATACACAATATTTATTAGAAGCGTTAATTTTTTTCCCAATAATAAACATGCAACCAACCACTTTATAAAACAAATGTCAAATTAAGCAACTATTTACATTAGTTCCATTGGAAATTCAAAAATACATTTACTCAATCATTTTTTTTTTACACCCCAAGGGGTGTCTACATAAAAGAGATCCAATTCATGTTGTAATACTATTGACCCAAGTTGGTTGTTGGAAGATGACATGTTACGATGGGTAGGGTAAAGCAACTGTCCATTTTCATAAAACATCTGCTTGTGTTATCTTTCTCTTGATAAGAGCTTGTAGAATTTTGGGTGTACTGGAATATCTTATGCATTCAAACTCGATTATGAATCTTGATCCTGCAAAATTCAATGAAATTTTTTTCAACTGCACATGCATGCATAACATAAATTCAATGAGATAAATGAATTACAAATAAAATCTAAACTTACTGCATTGGTGGGAGAAAACTCGAAGGACTTGCAATGATATGTAATAAGTTGGAATTTGAAGAATTGGCCATTTGATATTATAATTTTTTTTCCTGCATTTGAGCCAAAACCATCATCTTGGTGAGCATAGAACAATATAACTTCAAACATAATTTCAAATGACTTTTAAATGTTAACTGTGCACTTAATTATATTATGACGCCCCTGTGTGTATCCATACAACAGCTGCACCAATGCGACGAGTTATGATAAGCACTGAAGAGTGGCCTTTGTTACCACCTTCGTAAAGCAAAAATAAAAATAAAAGGGTTCATTTCAAGCAATTTTCAGTTCATTCCCCAAAAATAAAAGGGTTTCATAGTTACCTTCAGTATTCGAAGCTCCAAATTCTTTGTTCTTTCTCTTGCTTTCCCTCTCTATATTTCACAACGTTTTTTTTAGGCAGTAGATTTTTATAGGGTTTGTTTACTTATGTATGGGGTGATTGGTATCCATTGCAATGGGACCATTGATTGCATTGGATCCCAAAACAACCTGTCGTTGCCGGGTTTTTTTCTTTCTTAAACGCCTTTGTGGTTCGTGGTGCGCATTATAGCAATATAGAGCACCGGTTCCCATAGTCATGTTAAACACACTGCTGAATTTGAAATAAAAATAATATTTTTTGAAAAACATATTTGCTTTCAACGGTGCACATTTTACAAACAGAGAGCATCAGTGCAAATTATCAGATAAAAAACACTCCTTAATTTAAAATGGAAGTAATATTGTTTTTTATATGGAAACCGTCATGTTTTAAATTTATTTGTGGGTCAACAGTCTGTAATTAGCAATACTTATTCATCAGTGTGTTTGTTAATTTATAAAGCATCGCGTGAATACAACAGTTTGTATAGCATTTTCGATTTCACAAGCGCATTGCTATCATATACCGGTGCATATACATGTGTAACGCACCGATGCGTATACATATGTTTAACACATCGGTGCGTACATATTTACTATACACACCAATATCTTTTGTTGTACAAAAACGTAATTTTTATATCTAATGATTCCTATGTTTTTTTGTTTTTTTTTGCAAGGGACAAACGAGGGGAAAATCGATACATGGTCATAGGGATGTCCAAAAAAGTGTACAAGGAGATGGTAAAATAAATGAACATAATTGCATAGTGGGAGGAGCCATCCCAACAACAATGCACATCAGAGGTATGTAATCATTGATTTATTCTTTATATACATCAAATTTAATTATTGCATGAGATATTAATTTTCAATTGTTTTGTTGCAAAAAATAAAATAAAAAATGGAACCCATTCAACACATAAGACAAGACGACAAAGAAGAAAACGGTTGATTGCAAAGTTTGTGAGTACTTACGTTTTCGGCCTTACTTAAGATTTTATATTTTTTGTGATCTTCATATTTAAATAATTAATTTACAGTCGTCCATGGATGTCTTCTAATAGGTGCTAAAATACAAAGAAGAGCCAACCGAAGAATTGATGGACATTGTGTTAAATATTGGTTGTGAGTATATGTTCACGTATCAAGGCATAATTGAACAAGTTGTAAGTAGCTATGTTGTTTAACTTCCCTCAATTTATAATTAATGGAACAACAAGAAACCTTTATATTAATTATATCAATTGTGCTTTGTCATGGCGTATTAAACATGCATGAAACAAATTATGGAGTGCAACCAATAGAAGAGATTTTGAGAGATGACATGGAACATGGCTTTGAAAGAATGTGTATTTTTTATGAAACACTCACTGCTATGATATGTTTTTTATTTATGCGATCATGTATATTACAGTATATATATGAATGTAGATATACTTATTACACTTTATTTCTATGTTTGTAGATGAAATGTGAAGATGATGAACATAAAAAACAAGTCGATCAATGAAACATTAGGTTAAATAACCAAAGTACAATATCACCTACAAGTGATGAAGAATGAGGCAAGGACACAACTCGAATGATGACAATAGTTTAAGTGATGATTGATAATCAATATAATTGATTGTTATTGCAAGTTGTATGTTTTGGAATATTTGTCTGTGAAAATCAAAGATTTTGTTTAATGCACTCAACATGGTATCCCAATCGCATGAGGAATTGCACCAATAAGTGTAACAATTACATATTGATTGTTTCTTGATTATTTTGGACCTTCATGTTGCCCCATTTCGTGTGACCATGGGTCTCTTATTCATATATAATAAAATGGGTTTTTTATTTGATTGCATTGTCGAATGTTGTAAGATGTTTCACTGTTGATTAATTAATATGTGGATGATTTACATTGTTACAAATAAGAGAGGTGTAATCCGTTGGATAACACATCAATGCAATCATTATATCAAAATGCAATAACAAAAATATAGAAGAAATATTATTATAAAAAATATTTGATTTTGAGGTGATTAATTCAAAATTTGTAAAAAATACAATTAATTAAAATATATACATATCGATGCACTATATTTTTATGAACTCACTAAATGGTGTGTACCATAATATAGAAATCGATGCATGTTAAGGGTTTATATGCACTGATGCTATTAATTATATTTAAGCACTGGTGCCAAATATTGAGAAAAAGCATCATTCCTTAAATGATGCAGCGTGCAATTATATTTAACGCTTCAATGTTTTACAATGCACATGTTTATAATACGCATCGGTGCTTATATGCATCGATGCTTTAATAGCACTAGCATCTCATATTTAATATTCAAAATTTCACTACCCTTTGGTGCACAGAGTAATACATGCACCGAGATGGATGCATTATACAAGCATTGGGGCGTACATAACATGTAAAACCACTGGTGTGGTAATTGACTTATAAAGCACCAGTGCAGCATACGAAAATAATGTGGAACCGATGCGTAAAAGTTATAAGAGCATCGATGTTGCATACAACAAAAAGGAGAATTTGATGTGTACTATATATAAAAGCATCAGTGCCTTTTAATTTATTTGTACGCACTGGTGATTTTGCATTAAGGGCGCACCGATGCATTTGTTACCAATAAAAGCACCGACAAAAAAACCTCTGCCCATCGATTTTTTTTTGGTTATATGGAACATTTTCTAAAACCTCCGCTTGGAACAACAGAGGTTGTATCGAAGGTTTTTTTGAAAATTTTGCCAAATCTTGTAACACTAAAAACCCCCGCTAGAAGGTGTTCTCGTTGTAGTGAAAGTCAATGAATAACAATCCATTTCAAGGGGGAAACCTCCTTTTCCAACACATTCAATGCACAAGACAAGATAATATGATCCCAATTACCAGGTCTCCATGGTATATATAGGAGACAAAAGGTACAATGAAAGGTTCTAGTCGACCTACTAATATAACACTAGAAATGTAATAATTCAATATCTAGGGATTAATAAAGGGTTTTAGCTTAACATGGGGCTTTGTTTACGGCTTAACATGCCCCTCCCCTTCAAACAATTGTTGTCCTCGACACTTGACTAATTGTGGGTGTTTCTGCATGAAGAACTCGTCTTCCCATGTCACCTCTTCCATTGGTAGGTTCTTTCATTTGATGAGTTACCCAGTAATTGCTTGATTTCAGAGTGGCTTAATCCTTGTTTCAAGGATTCTTTCTAGTTCTAGTATGATTTTCCCATCTCCATTAATCTCTAGTAAAATAATTTGGACTAGGATCTTGTCACTGATTATCTTTTTTAAGCAAGAAACATGGAAGATTGGATATACACTTCTTGGTTGCAAATGAATATCATGGTCATGATCTCAACTAGGTGGAAGACCCTTAGGCATCTCTCCAAATACCTTGAAATGATTATTGATAACATTTTGGAGATCCACTGGAGTAGAGGATGTAGATGTTTGAACGTCTAGTGAGCACAATTGTGCAATTACAATATGGTGTCCCTTTTTTAGTAATTTTGTCACGTTCTTAGAGATTATCACTTTAGAGAGTTTCCCTTGGATACCTCTAAACTCAATTTCCTTGCCTTTTGAGGAAAATCTCATGAAAAGATTTTGAAAATTAAGGGCCATTATTGTCGATGATTGTAACAATTGGACCCCTAATACAACATCAACATCACCCGTTTGGATTGCAATCATGGGACTATCCAATAAATACTCCCCTATATTGAGCTTAATACTATGGCACCTCCCAAAACAATTTATGATATCTCCATCTGCAATCATTACTTGAAACTCTGGTGCCAGAAATACAAAAGCAATTGAGATTTTTTTTTATTTGTAATCAATGAAGTTATGTGTACTACCAGAATTAATCAACACTATTACTTTTTTTCTTTTTGATATATCCTTTTATCTTGAGGGTTTGTGGAGTAATGATGCCGACCAATGCATAACAAGATATTGTTGGAGTAGTCTCTTATAGCTCTAGATCTTGTGATGGTTCTGATTCTTGATCTTCTTCCTCTTCACTCTCTATGTAGAATACTTTCTTCTCATCACATTTATGTCCCTTGCTGTATTTTTTGTCAGAATTGAAACCTAGTCTCTTATTTCATCCATTTGCTAAGGTATCAACCTTGTTAGTTGAGTGAGGTTAGGAGAGGGAGCATGATGCTCTGTATAGTTGTCAGTGACCACTCTTCTATAAGCCATATTTTTACTTTCAACTTTCCTTGCTGGGTTGAAAGCATGCTCTAGGGATTTAGGTTCAAAGAGACAGACTTCATGTTGGATGCTTTCCTTTAAAGTTCCCACAAAGAGATCTAATAGTTTATCCTCTTGAATGTCCTTTACCTCAAGACTTAGTTTTTGGAATTGTTGAATGTGCTATGCAATTGGACCTTTTTGCTGAAGATTCATCAATTGATTAAAGAATGTATTGCTCTTAATATCCCCATGATGTGCTATCAATTCATTCGTAAAATGGACCAAGGGACAATAAATCCTTTATTCGTTCACAAAGTCATTGATACCATACAAATTGCTCATTTTCTAAATACAAGGATGCAATAGTTACCTTTTGAAAGGTTGACACTTGGTGTAAATCAAAGAATTGCTTCATCTGGAATATCCATGTTATAGGATCTTTACCATCAAACTTCCTCGTATAGATCTTCATATTGAAGTAGTTCCTTGGTGCCAACTTGAAGCCCTAATGATGTGGATCTTGGATTGATGAATGATCATGAGTTTGAGATTCATTATTTGTGTTGTCCAAATGTGATAAAATACTCCCCATATGTGATTGAGTCTCAACACCATTGTTCTCCTTATTTTCATGATATCCTTGAATCTTCGTATCCATTTTAGGGATCCTTTGTAAGAGAATGGTTTCTAAGGACTTCGTGGATTTTGTATTTCTTCTTTGTTTTCATTCATCTTCTTTTCCATTTCATTCATGTATTTTTGTATTTCATCCTTATTTCCATCCACCTTCTTTCATTTGATCTTCCATTTCCCCTTTAAGGTATTCCCAAGAACATGATAAATCTACTTGTTTCAACATACTACCACTCATTTCATCAACTTGGTTCTTTAATTAGGTTAGCCTATTTTCCAAGTCTTCACTTTCTTCGGATGTTATGTTTGAGTTTTTATGAGGAGTGCCAATAATGTTTCTTGTAGAACCCTTTGTGATACGAGGACATAATAATGCTCATCTTTTTCCTCTTTATCACAAATTATGGTTATCCTTCAGGAGTGAGCTCACTGGAAAAGGTTACAAGGTCCTGAGAACAAGGGAGTGTTGGGTGCTATAACTCTCTGATATACATGTGGGGTCCAGTAGTAGTACTCAACCCAATATCTCAGGGCACTAACTAAGTAGGCTTAACCGTGCCCTTGGTCGTACTACTCGACTACCTAGGTACTAGAGAGTGGTATCCTCGAATGTTGTTCTCAGTGTACTATAGCAACTAGACAACATATTAACTTATCTAAAATTGGTTTCAGGTATACCCAGGGGACTTCCTATATACCTAAAGGTACGTGGAAGTGAGATTCCATATACATGTACTGTTTGATGTGATACTACTAGAAGGGATACCGCAATGGTTTCCAACAATGTGAAACCATGTGTCATTCCTACATGTGTTCTTCCCCTACTGCAGTTTTACCCACTGAACAATAGATTACTATGTTATTTAAAAACGTTGGAACACGTCTCTATTTTTTTTTAATGAACTTGCTAACCCAAGAAAGAGCTCTTAAAATCATAAAAAAATAACCCGTGCAAGGTAGAGTTTGAGGATGAAAATGTAAACTGTAACTTTGCGGATTGGTTATTATGACCCCAATTATGAAACACCACACCTTCTCTAGATCTATTGGCACCGATGAGGATTTTTCGATCAAAAGTTATGCCAATTGTAAGTTACATACCTTACAAACCTTAATTTGGAGACTCTGTGGATGGTTGATCTTTGTCTTGATATATCTCTGAAACTTGAACCCTTATGAGTTTGAAAATTCAGCTTGTAGTACTCTGATATGACTTCTTAAACTCCTGAAAATTTCGTAGTTTGAACCTTCACTGATAAAAGGTTATAACAAAAATACCATAACGACTTGTTTAAGATTAATTTTAGGATTAGTAAAAAACCCCAACTTCCACAAGATATATCTCACAAATTATAAGGATTCAAAATTTGAAAATTTTTCCACATGTAATTCGCTATGTCTCCTCAGGATTTTGAATTTTTTCTTAAACTTCACCGATTTTTTTTTATAGCGAAAATAAAAAGAGGACTCGTTTGAGACTAATTTCAGGACTAGTCACAAACCCTAACTTCCACAAGAGATATCTATGAAAATACAACGAACAAGAAACTGGAATTTTGATCATCTGTTCTTCATTATCTTTCATTAGTCTCCTCAAAATTTTGTTGTCTAAAACTTTCTAGGAAAAAAGCTATAGTGAAAATGCCAATATGTCTTGATTGAAGAAGCAAAATCTTAGGATTGTATGCTCTGATACCAAATGTTATGAACCAACACCTTGATAATGATAAAAAGTCAATGTATAATAGTCCACTTCGAGGGGGAAACCTCTTTTTACAACACATTCAATGCACAAGACAAGTTAAGATGATCCCAAGTCTATGTCTTCTTGGTATATATATAGGAGACAAATGATACAATTGTAATGAAAGGGTACAATGAAAGGTTATATCTAACCTACTAATATAACACTAGAAATGTCATAACTCAATTTCTAGGGCTTAATAAGGGATTTTAAGCTTAACACGAGGCTTTGTCTAGGGCTTAACACACACCCCTCCTCTACAATACAAGTAGTGGGTAACCTAGGCCTTCCCATGCCTAGTGAACACACTCTCATTATGCTGATCATGCCTTGCCACATTGCAAGGTGATAGGTTCACGAGAGATAGGATTGTAGGGATGGCCGACCTTCCCCTCTAACACATCGATACGTTTCTAACTTTAGCTTTTCGAACAAACCAACGATGGTTGGGAGCATCTTGTGGTTGAAAATGATACTCATGGTTTTTGGTTGGGGTCCAACCTTGAATATTTATGATAAGCTCTCATAAACTACCTGCTTGGTTCCTACTAGTTTTTGTGTTTTGTTTAAAAATCACTAATACATGTAGATATGGCACATGTATAAAAGTTATAGCTTAATGGTTGGGATGGGGCCTGTCATATATGTAGCCAAATTAAAACTCAAACACATTTGAAACCCTCATGTATGTGTGAAGGACATTGTTTAACCTCTAAAATTGGTGTGGTTTTGTGGTTGGGACAAGACCTTGCCATGTATATAGGCAAGTTTGAACTTGGATGGATATGAAACCGTTGAGTATGTGTCAAAGAAGTTGTTTTACCTTTGAAAGTTGGTATCCCTCCAAAATAAATAAAAATAATAAAAATAGGGTGTAATGTAAAAAAAAAACTTGGATGGATATGAAACCGTTGAGTATGTGTCAAGGAAGTTGTTTGACCTTTGAAAGTTGGTATCCTTCCGAAATAAATAAAAAAGGTGTAATGTAAAAAAAAACAGCATTTGGTACCACCTCCCCCCATTTCACAATATTGCAAGGCGTACCGACTAGTCAACATTCTTTTTGATATTCTGTCACAAAACATTACAACGGAAAAAATAAAAGTAAGCGATACATGTTTCACAATTTATGTTTTTATTAGAGGTCTTGTGACCGCAGACACTTAAGAGGAGCAGAAGAATACGACGAAGAAGCCGAGGAGGAGAAAGCCGAGGGTTTGGCTTTTCGGGAGACCTCCGAAAATGCAGAACGAATCGATGAGCAGCGCAGAGGAGCAGGAGAAATGGCTGGCCGAAGGCATCGCGGGCCTCCAACAGAACGCCTTTTACATGCATCGAGCCCTGGTATGTTAAATTTTCCAGAGCTTGAATTCGTCCATTGTTTATTTATTTATGTCCAGATCCCATCATTTACAGTTCTTCTTTTGAAGGACTCGAATAATCTCCGGGACGCCCTGAAGTATTCGGCTCAGATGCTTGCGGAACTCAGGACATCCAGGCTTTCGCCTCACAAATATTACGAACTCTGTATCCTTTAATTGTTCGTTAATTTGTTTTGCGTGTGATTTGAATCCAATTGACGCGAAATGAGCCAATCCTTGACTCCTGATTCTAAGACATGAGAGCGTTTGACGAGCTCAGGAAGCTGGAGTTTTTTTTCAGGGAGGAGACCAAGCGGGGGTGTACAATTATTGACTTATATGAGCTCGTGCAGCACGCAGGCAACATCTTGCCTAGATTGTAAGTGTTCTCATGCTGATCCACTCCCACGTTTAGGGTTTGTTTTTAAATTTTGTTTCCTTTTTAGTATTAGACATGACACGGCATTTAAAGAAGGGGCTACCAGGGTAACCACCACTATCAGGGGCTACTCGGCAATAATTGCCATAAAGCCTGGTAATTGCAATAATTGCCATAAAGCCTGATAATTTATTGCTGTCAAAATACAAAGTGTGAGCTGCTGATCAACGAAATGTCTAAAAGCAGGCACTTGGGCGAATGCAATCAAGGTACATCATAGTATATGGATCTTAAAAACAAAATTTCATGCAGCGGCTGGAATCAGTCCTGAGGCTGGCCCATTGTCCTTGAGTTTATGGCTCCTAGCGAAAAATTCAAATAACACGAACATGATTCTATGCTTTGGCATTTTTCGATCTTGTGATTGAGTCGTATAGTGATCCATGATCAACAAACAGCAAGCTGATGGTGCTTGTGCTAAGTGGATTATGACTTCCTCTCTCTAGGCCATTTAGCTGGAAAGTAGACAATTGTCAGTAAAATTAGAGTTAGGTCCTGTAATCTTTATTGTAAAGAGTTGATGCTAGGCGATCACAACAATATGATGAGATGGAGGGATATGCAGATATGCAATAGGGAAAAGGTCGAAGAGGATAGGCCCATAATCTTCACTGTAAGAGTTGATGCTACGCAACAATGACGATCTGATGGGATGAAGGGATATGCCAGATATGCAGTAGAGAAAATGTTAAAGAGGATGAGCTCACACTCTTGCTGTGCCCTTCATATAACAATGTTTGAATTTTGCATCAAATACAAGATAGTCAACTGCAACCCGACATTGCAATAACTGCTATCAACATTTAGCTTTGTTGAAAGTTAGAACCTAACAATAGATTCTGCAGTTAGGAACACCATATTTCACAATTTTGTAATATGGTTTTGTTCAATGGATATAGTCTCATTCAATGATAAAAAGAGAAAGAAAATACCGTTATCAACTCCTCAGTGCATTCTTTGGCATATCTTGTAAAATCCATTTATTTTCCACATCAGGCTTGCTGCCATAGTACATGATTTTACAATGTCACTGCTTGCTTCTACAAACACAGAGAAACGGAAAATTGGCTTATACAAGATGTCACTAATTCTTCAAAATAGAATGTACAAGTGTCTCTCCAGAGAAGTTCCAATAGGAAGGGTCAGATCTGCAGAGTTGGTCTGTCTCTATGTGACTATTACAAGGATCCTCTGGATTAGTGCAGGCATAAGCATGGCTCAAGGTTGTGAGCATTTAGCAAACTACAACTCTTGCTAATCTGTTTCCAAGTTTGCTTTGCTCTAGCAAGTTGCAATTTTTAGTTTTTGATAGTTTTTTTTGTAAGCTAGCTGAAATTTATATTAATAGAGTACAAAAGAAAATACAGTCAGGGTTAACTGTGGCCCGCCTCTAGGGAAACCAGGACCACAGTAAGTTAAAGTATCAGTGTTTCTCTTGTGAGATTGCAAGGCAGAGTTCTTTACCTTCAAATCTCTAGTAGTAGCTTGGCCTAGATAACTGCTGAAAACAACATAAAAGACAATTGATGGAACAGAATGGGGAAGCCTAGTTTCCATCTGAAAAGCAACCAAAAGAAAACTGGTGTTGCTGACCTAGGAGTCCACGTGCCGACTTCTGCCACTGATGAGTGTTCCCTTTTTCCTCAAGATCTTCATCAATCAGGATGGGGTTGGAAGGGGGACCTTCATACTCCTGAGTAGGTTCTGCTGTTGCTACTGGATTGTGTTTGATATCCTTTGGGTCTGTCACTATGATGTCAATGTCATAAACTGCTTTATAGACTGCTTCAAACTTTTTATACATTAAATCTAGTTTGTGGAGAATTGCATGCTGCCGTCGACCCTTTTCTTTCAGAACCTGTGCTATGACAGATTTATTCAGCCAGTAAAGCTTTGTTAGCTTGAAAATTTTGGTGTCTTTAGAGCGAGAGAACCCTGTATCTGGAACCCAGTCCCTGATTTCTGCCTCAACCTGTTCGTTGATCATTTTCCTTCATTTCTACCTTGCTAAATTCTCAATGTGGGCAACCTCCTCCTTGACAGCAGCGGGTGTCGGCTTCATGGCATCAACATGGGCATGAGTGATGCGACGGCGGAGCTGCTAGTCCCAAGGTTCCTAACAGACTTTTTGGTTCCCCTTTTAACCCTGCATTTGCTGGATTCTGGTCGAAGTTCGCTGCTGGATTTCAGCATCTTGGACTGAGGATGAAGGATAGGAGTGACAGAGGGCTGGCTGCAGTAAGGGGTAGATAGAAGCTGCTGAGAATGGGGGGAAGGTTCCAGAAGCAGGATGATGGCCACCCACCTGATGAGGAAAACCAAATAGGGACTCCCCAGACCAACCCACAGAAATACTCCCGATTGCGGATGGAAAACTTTCCTTACCTAGGCCTGAAAGGGAGCTGAACTAGAAGAGAGAACGCACCATACTACTAGACAGACAAGGGAACTCGAAATCAAACCAGAAGGACCAAACCTGGAAGTGAGACCAGAGCCACTGCAAAGCACAGTGTTCCCTGTTTCCCAACCTTTCTCCATTTCTTGCTCTGCAAGTGAACTATTTGAACCTTCATCTTTACACTAGGCATTCTAGGCATAATACTTTTATGTGTTTTTAGAGGCTTGAGGGTCAAAATCTCCTCTCAAATTTGTGGAAATCATATTTCTTTATTAATAGTAGTATATATTCTCCATTAGAAATAAAACGTAAAGGTTTTACTTATGAACTTGTAAATCATGAGATTTTGTGTTTGTTTGTCCTTAAAAGTCCAGATTCTCCTTTGAAAGTAGACCAATGAAATTATTTTTGAATTTGTTTTTGATGGACCAGGTATCTCCTTTGTACGGTGGGATCTGTGTATATTAAGTCAAAGGAGGCACCAGCCAAAGATGTTTTGAAAGATCTTGTTGAAATGAGTAGGGGAATTCAGCATCCCATTCGTGGTCTGTTTTTACGGAGTTACTTGTCCCAGGTTAGCAGAGACAAATTACCAGATGTTGGGTCTGAATATGAAGGGTGAGTTAACTTTCTTGTATTTGGAGGGGAATAATGTTTTATTAGAATCTTTTTGTGAGCTTGATTGTCTTTGATTGAAGACACATGGCTGAATATTTGTTTATTTCAATTTGTTTGTTTGGGTAAGAATATATTGTTGTAGGTCTAAATGTACAGTTATTCTTTTCAAATATATACAATTAAAATCCTTTTTATGCTTGCAAAGGTCATGCAATACGTTTTAGCTTTATTAACATTATATATTTCACTATATTAGTCATTTTTATAAAAGATAGAATCAACAACATCCAAGAAATAGTAAAATTGAACTAACTTAGGAAATTGAAAGAAAATTTAAATATGTTTCAAAGTCGGAAATTATGACATCTTGACCATTGCTATCTTACAATGCAAGCTAATTCTAGGCAAATGTGTCTGCCAATTTTTTGTTCCTGAAATTTGGTGTCGAATATGTTTGTTGAATGGTATATGTTTACAAAAGATGTTTTATAGTTGCAAGCTTTTCTAATTAACAACTTTCATGTAAGGTCTAAACAATACACGCATCCAAGATGCAATGTTTATATAATATGTGCATTCATGGTGCAATGTCTATTTATCGTGTGCATTCAATTTGGAGTCTGTAGGGGGATGGACCTGCTACGTCCTTGGGCATTACACCTTAATGGAAAGGGTTGGACCAATTGGGCTATCCCTTGGGGCTATAATAAACTCTTATATGTAATTATACATCTTATAGCTTAATATAATTTATATTATATATAAAGCTTATATGTATATCTATTTGGTATATTATGTTATATACTTTATCTTCATTATATATCATTTCTTGGGTATCATTGCAACTTAGGACGAGAGGCAACGATGAATGGATGATGTGGATTTTTACTTCTCTCTTTGTAGTGAATCCCAACACTGTTTGCAATGTGACTTCCAAATGGTGTGATTGCCTAAGGAAAATGGCTAATGACATTGGTGTCCATTCTTGCTAGATAAACATTGGTTGGGGGGCGGTAGAAGGAGTATAGATTGAGTGCCAACGGAGGGCGCATAATAGATTGGATATCGATAGAGGGAGTTGGGGGGTGGTAGAGGGAATATAGATTGAGTGCCAATGGAGGGTGTATAATAGATTGGTTATCAATAGAGGGAGTAGAGATTGCTCGACTATTGTTTGTATTGTAGTTAGGGGTCCTTTCCTGTTGCCAAGTATGCAAATGGAAGGTGCTCGAGGAGGGAAAAACTTTAATTTTTTTTATCTTGTGACATAATATTTTGTTTGATAAACATTGTGCATCATTTTCTTTGATAGAAGCGGCTGCATCCACGTCGATTTGATGCCGGGAGAGTATGGGGTGGCATACTCGATGGTTACATGTTTCAGACAAAAGCAATTTTGATAAACGAGAATTTGATGGTCACACAATGGCTTAATAGAACAACAAAAAGTTGTAGATTGTTTATTTCTAAATCAACAATTCTTTAGAAATGGTGACAATGATTAAGGTTATTATTAATATAGAGTTGTAGAGGAATTGACTAAGTTTGAAAATGAAATTTATTGCTGCTCACACTATATTGGAGTCGACGCTTTTTTATTTGGCAATGTTAACACAACAATAACAAATGTATCACTTCCTCTTGAATAGATGATTACAAGTAGATGGCTATCAACGACATAAATTTTTGACCACAAACCACGAAGATTTCATTTCGAAGAATAAAGATGGCCACAAGTCAAGAAATCAGAGTTGCTCTAATACCGCTTTTGAGTCGTGACATACCTTGTAGTAGTCATAGTATACCATACACACTCATTGTCAAAGGTGCATGACCATATAGTTGAAAGGACAAAAGTGTTTATATAATGTGTAAAAGATACAAGCTATGGTGATATGCAGTCAAGAAGACCATAATATATCTAAGAGATATGTCTACCCTAATGGACACGACTCTACATAATAATTATTGCACTGAGAGAAGCGAGGTGCATTCTACAACCTAGTATTGAAAAGATTGTAGTGTTTGCCCCATTGTAACGTTCGCCTTGCTTGTTTATAATACTAATGTTAGCATATGCCAACCCAATATAATATTTTATACAAAACTAAAATTAAAGTAATAAGAAATTTAATGTTGGCTAAATAGTAACCATTCACAAATCTTTATATATATATATATATATAAATAACTCTATAGAAATCAAATCATATCAACAATTGAAAGAAGTATCACTAGCTAGGTTAATCCGTTTGGCACCTTTCTTGGCTATTTTATTTTAAGCACCGATCATATTTTTTTTAGATCCCTCCCGGTGCTTAATATATCCAACAAAGATGGATCTTTGCTGGTTAAATGTACATAATAGTGTTTAGGTATATCGCATTGGCTCTTTCCTTTTGAAGTGTTTGTTAGAAGTTCGAGTTTATCATTTGAGTTGAAGAGTTGATATTTCATCAACTTGGAGGATTGCTTTTGTGGCAGGAGCAGAGGAAAAGCCTCTAATAATAATCAAAGTTCATGTGTTTCCAACAAAGCAAAAAGGGAAAGGGAAAAAGAACCTTAGCCAACAAGGAGATAGAAGTGAGGTAAAAAACAAGGCAATGCAAAGTGAAGGCTTAAATAAGGGTAACTTTGGTTCAAGTAAAGGAAAGTGCTCTTATTGTGGCAAACTTTGACCTTTTGAAAGAGAGTGTAGAATTAAAAAGCTTTGTTTAGAGACAATAAAAGAAGAAAAGGCATGCAAATAATTGTTTTGAAGAAGAACATGATAGTAGTGATGGAATAGGTAAAGAGTGCAAACTCTTTGCTACTTCACAAGTGAATGAGAATGCATTGTGAGATGCCCATGGCATAGACTTCGGTGCAATTGATGACATGACACATAATAGGGAATGGTTTGCTACATTGGATGGTAGTTAGAGTTGAAATGTTTGCTTTAAGAGATGATTGAGTACAAATGGTAAAATGTCAAGTTATTGTACTATAAAGATGCTAAATGATGAAATTAAGGAGGTATGTGATGTGTTGTATGTAGTAATATACCAAGATTGACATAGAATATGCTTTCTTTAAGCAAGACCGGGAAGCATAATTTCAAGTTGGGATTTGACAAAGACAAGGACTAGTGCCAAATAAATGATAAAATTAACCATTACAAGGTAGTACTTACATGTATCGAAAGGTGGTTTATATAGGTTTTCAATTATGTCACCTGGCTAACAAGACTTTACAACTGAAGGTCATTGTAAAGTTAACTTTGGCATTTGTTATGGACCAAATAGCCAAATAAGCACAAAGAACACCCAATTTGGTAATATCACACCTAAATCAAGTGAGAATGAAGGAATAAGAAGCCTTTTTGAGGGGGCATCCTTCTTTTACAATATATCAGGGCATCCTTCTTTTACAATATATCAAATGCATAAGATAAAAATGAGTATTCAAATGAGTCACCTTGATGTATATATCAGAGGCAAAGACGGCTAGAAAGAAATAATAAGCCAACATAACTATATTTAATGTAATGATAATAAATGAGTGTTATGTTTAGGGGCTTAACCTGACCCTCCCCTTCAAATTAACATTGCTCTCAATGTTGATTAGTTGTGGATGCTTCTATATAAATAAATCATCTTCCCATGCCACATCTTCTATTGATGAGGTACTTGGTAATTGCTCGGTATAAATTCATGACATTTGTCTATTGGATAAAGTAGGTGTTATCAATTCATTATAAAAACAGACCAAGAGACAATAGAATCCTTTTTGTGGTCACAATGCGATTTGTACCAAATAAATTCATCAGGTTCTAAATAGAAGGATGCAATAGTTATCTTTTGTAGAGTTGGCACTTGGTGTAGATCAAAATGTTAAAATATGTTACCTCTTACTATCCAAATATGTTAAAATGTTCTCCATATGTGAATCGTGATTGGCACTTGACACTCTTATTCTCCTTGCAATGCCAATGATCCAAAAAGTGAAAATGGTAAGATGACTCGTTTGAAGGAGCCAAACCAAGGATGGTTGTCTCTGATACCAAATGTTATGGACCAAATAGCCAAATAAGCATAAAAAAGACCCATTTCAGTAATGTCACACCTAAATCAAATGAGAATGAATGGATAAGAAGCCTCTTTGAGGGGGCAACCATCATTGACAATATATCAAATGCACAAGAGAAGATGATAATTCAAACGTGTGTCCTTGATGTATATATAGGAGACAAAGAGGGCTAGAGAGAAATAATAATAATAATAAGCCAACAAAACTGTAATTAATGTAATGATAATAAATGAGGGTTTTGTTTCGAGGTTGAACAGCATTAGAGGTTTGGCCAATGTTACTATCATAGACTTAATAGTTCTAAATAAAGTTGCTTGTCTAGTTAGAAACAAGTATGTGAAGTTTGTGATAGGCAAGCAACCCATATTGCCAAAGGGGGAGTGTGGAAAACAAATATGCAATTGGACTTACTGTACAATGATTTGCATACTTTGATGAGAATTACATCATGGGGAGGTGCAAGTATTTTTTGATCTATATTGATGATTTCTCAAGGAAAATGTGGGATGTAATTTATAAAGAACGTGTTGTACTTTATGTTAAATTTGGCAGCATCAACAGTCATTCTCCAATGAGAGGCCATATGGGCCACCTTGAGGCTAGCCAGGGAGATTTGGATAATCAGCCAGTCTTGTGAGGTATTGACAAAAGCCAGGTGGAACGTACAACCTCTGTGAGTCAAACCAAAAGTCAGGACGAACGAGATGCTATATGATCTTGTGAGTCAAGATGTAAGTCGAATGCAAAAGTCAGGGGGAACGTACAACCTCTGTGAGCCTAGTCAAATCTTGTGAGCCATGAGCAAAAGTCAAGGCATCTAGCAAAAGTTAGGTTGAACATAAAATTCCTGATATTGCAAATGATGTAAATGTATTGATCGAGTGCCTTGGCACATGTAACACTATACACCATGAAGAAATTCGAATTGCCATGTATAAGAGTCAAGTTGAATGAGTTATTAAACTCAAATTATAAAAGATAAAGTTGCATAAGTTGCATAGTTGCATAAAGTTGCATAGTTGCATAACGTTGCATAGTTGCATGTTGCATGCATGACATGCATTGCATGCATGCATGTCATGTCCATGCTGAGTCAAGGGCAAGTTGTATTCCTAACTGGAGTGTAAAGTCAAGTTCTGAATTCGAACTAAACTGTAAAGATGAGTTATGACAAGCATGCAATCAAACTTCTAATTCGAGCCCTCTCCTCTCTACCTCTCCACTCCTTTATATGCAGAGGTCGACCCTCATTCTTTACATAAGTTTTGTAGCATGAGGGTGAAAGAGTAGAAGGCAACAAGTGTTGTTACAGTGCTGGTATATATGTCAGTGTTAGTAGGCTGCATATATATCAGTGTTGGCAGGTTGCATATATATCAGTTAGCAGGCAACAAATATTTTTGTTAGAGGGCAGCAAAATACACCCACAATGTTGGTGTATATCAGTCCATAATAGACAAAGAAGAAGCGCCCAGGTATCGCACAACTTCTTCCTTCAGTGCTGGTTGATAACATCAGAATAGGACAACAAGGTTTCTCAGTATTCTACAGGTCATACAATCTGGTCTAATTCGTCTTGGCAAGCTTATTTAAGAGTAGAATTTCATGGTGGCTATTTGTAAGTGATCATACATTATTAATGCAATAAAAGAAGATTCCTGGTAGGGGTTTTTCTCCTTGTATAGGGTTTCCCCAGGGTACATGTGTTGTGATCTTGCATGCTGGTAAATTCTTATGATTATTACTGTTCTGGTTTATGAATGATGTTAAACTATGTTCAAAGTACAGTCAAAATTTAAAGAGTTACTTACAGTTTACAATCAAGCTCAAAATTTAACACTTTAAACTTTCAAATAATTTAGGGCTACGATGGAAAGTAAAGTGGGAACAAGATCAATGTTCTCAAAACAGAGATTGGAGGCAAATACAAATCCAAAGGATTTTATATAGACATTGTAATTCTCATGGCACACACATAAAACTAACTTTTTGTTAATACTCCTTTGTAGAATGGCATTGTAGAGGATAAACTGGTCGATTGGAGATAACAAGAAGGATGGTTAGGGACAAGTCTCCAACAAATGAGTCTTGGGCTAAAGCAATGCATACAATAATTCATATATGAAAATATAATTCCAACATGAGTTGCAAGAGGAATAATGCTTGAAGAAGTATAATGTGGTAAGATACTAGAAGTGAGTCATCTTAGAGTATTTAGGGGTAATGTTTATGTCCATGTTCCAAAAGAAAAAAAGGCACAAGCCATGGGATAAGAGGACAAAAGCAAGAAATGTCTTTCATGGGCTATGGTGAAGAATATAAAGTGTACATGAAGAAATAAATAATTGTCAGTTTTGATGCGATACTTGAGAAGAACATATAGGTAGGGAGATTTAGATGAACTTGAAGTGTCATGGTTTAATGAATACAATGATAACAAGATAATAGAAGATAGTGGTCTAAGCTCTAATAGAAAAATTCCAGTGTCAAGTGGTGATAGAGAACATACCATTGTAAGATTACTAGTGAAATAAATAATTGTCAGTTTGGATGCAATACTAAATAAATTCAGGGAATCGCACTTGAAGTCATTGCATGACTTGAATCTATAAGAACTACCTAAAATAAATGATGAGACAT
Source organism: Picea engelmannii (assembly GCA_009831015.1). Lineage (NCBI taxonomy): Eukaryota > Viridiplantae > Streptophyta > Pinopsida > Pinales > Pinaceae > Picea > Picea engelmannii. The sequence continues at coordinate 1,049,411 of ML782808.1, forward strand.
TTCCTACCTGTCGCTGTCCTCGAGATGTCGAAAACACAAGCATTGTGTCCCCTAATCTTATGGACTTATCTTGATGGTATGTTATAAAGAGATGTTTGGAGTAAAGGTATTTGGAACAACCACGTTGATATTTTCCATGTCAATGTTTTGAGCTACCAAGTAATTTCAAGACGGGCTCTGACTTGGTAGCTTGAAATGTCAACATAGTAAATATCAGTAGAGGTAATTCTAAATGTAAAGAGGTTGAGGAAAAGGATCTATTAATAGAAGAGAAACTCCAATATCAAGAAGGCAAGGAGGGAATATAGTTCTCCTCAAGCTTCACCAAGAGATAATCCCTGTAGAGGAAGGGAATTGTTGGAAGAGGTTGTGGAAGAGGCTATAATATAGGAGTTGGTTATAGATGTGAACAATCCAAGCATCATGTATTTCAATATCTGAAGCTAATGAATGAAGGAAAGAGACAAGAATCAAGAACTAATGTGGCTTGAGTGGAAGAAGTTTCACTTGTTCAAGAAACAACCTTAATGGAACATAGAACTTGTGATTTTGAAAGTTAAAGCAAAGCCTTAATGGCAATGACAAAGAAAGATAATTATTCGAACAAAATGCCATGTGTGGTTGGGAACATTGTGGTAGCGTGATAAAAGTGCAATACATGTTGGGAAAAAGAGCAGCTTCACATTCTGTAAGAATTAAGAGAGATTTGAACAATTGTCAATGAAGGAAGAGGAGAAGAAAACAATAGGACATTGTTTACCAAGGAGTATGCATTGCCAAGAAATCCAGAGTATGCCTTGCTAACAAAAGTGAAGGCATTGCTTGAAGATAAGGCAATAATTTTAGAAGGATTACTTATTTGGTTGATGCCATTCTAAAAGGTTGAACATCACATAGATCCGATTCTAGTAGCAAGTTTACCAAATCAGGCTCCACATAGATTAAGCCCATGGGAAAGTGAAGAACTAAATTGGCAAGTACACAATTTGCTCATAAGAGGACTGATTAGAGAAAGTTTGAGCTTGTGTGCGATTCTGACATTGATAACTTGGAGAAAGGGTGGAGGATATGTATCGATTCCATATACATCAATAAGATCAATGAAGTACATATTTCCATTACCTGTAGTTGATGCCATTATGGATTGTATGAGTGGATCTTGCTATTTTTGAAAGATTGATTTGAAAAGTGGCTACGATAAAATTTGGATAAGAGAAGGAGATGAATGTTAGATAAGATAAGATAATTTTATTTATGTACAATGACTAACTAGAAAGGTAGGTCAATGGGACTAAAAGAGTACATCCAGTGCAACTGCAAAGTGGGAATGCTAAAAGCGAAAATTAGGTGCAGTGTAAGAGGGAGGATGTCAAGGCATGTTGGAATTGGTTATTGAGGTCGAGTGAGGGGGTTAAGAGGTAGGTTCCTCATTAGAGTCATTGATCATTGTAAAAGGTCTGATGCACTAACGGATGATGTCCTAAAGGGAGTGACTGGGTTGAGTGGTCTTGGTTGCATGATCTTGGGTGAACACAAGGGTGAGGAAGCCCAACTCTCTTAACATCCAAGGCCGTGGGGAAGAAACTCTAGATGGAAGATTGGTTGCTCGATTGAGCTTAGAGAGTAATGCTGTAAATGTGGGTAGCTTGACTTTAGGATCTCCAAAAATTGACCCATATATTGGATTGATGGTGGTTATCTTGATGTTTGGAACGATAACTCCTCAAGGATCACGAGGAGGGTGATCGACATATTGTTGGGGCCATTCGAGAGTAAACCGAAGGCCCAATAATTTGGAATCTGAAGTGGCATGGATCTTTGCTCGTTGTTTGTTGCCTCGACTAGACGGGAGAACCAAGAAGAAAAAGGTGATCCTCTTTAAGGTCTTTGATTAGGATAGGACATGGAGAGATTGTGATTTATGTCTTACACCTCTCTAATGAAGAGGAGGCACCTTTGGTTGTGGTAGCAAAATAAAGTGGAGAAGGAGCTCCCTGAGTCTCGATAGAGGTAGTAGTATCTATCTTTGATCTACTAATAGAAGACAACATTCAAAAGGTGCTTAGTCATTCTTTGATCCACTTTATTTTGCTACCACAACCAAAATAAAAGACCCTTCTTTGATTCACTTCATTCATCAATCTCATAGAAGACAAATGCCTCAAGCACTTCTATGAGATTGATGAATGAAGTGCTTAGTCATTCTTGGGAAAATTTGTGATTGTTTGTGTGTTGATGATATCTTATTTTCAATGAAACAAAGGAGGAGCTTATGCTACATTTGAGACGTGTTGGAAAGGTTGATGCAAGAAAAGCTACAGATAAAGCTAAAGAAGTGCTCATTTATGCAAAAAGGATGGTCTATTTGAGATATATTATTTCCAAGGAAGGGATGAAAATGGATTGAGAAAAGGTAAAGGCCATGGTAGAATAGCAAAATCAAAGTGGCATAATTGAGGTAGGAAGCTTCCATGGCTTGGTTACTATCTATAGGAAGTTTATTATAGATTTTAGTGGTATTTGTGCTCGACTAACTAATTGCATGAAGAGAGACATTTTTTTGACAACAAAGGCTCAATAGAGTTTTGATAAAGTCCAATATTAGCTTTA